>APFE030380445.1:0-76178 GCA_000404065.3 Pinus taeda | reverse complement strand
ATGAATAAAGTTTTGTTATGAGTACTTTATCTTAGTTTCCATGTCCTGGGGAATCTTGTGAGAAGGACAGGGCCCACCTTCATCACAAGATTCACCCATTTCCTTTCGGTTGTGTGTTACGTGTGATTTCTTTTCATACCTTGTTAATGAGTACTTCTTCTGATGTTATTTTGTTTTTGCTAAAACTCTGTTTCTCTTTTAATTGATTGATGCTGTTACATGAGTGCCTCACTGGTGATTAGGATTTACAGAGTGAATTGGTGAACTGGATAACAGAGGAAGGTGCTGAATGTTCCTACTCTGGGAATAGGGTCCTGATCCTTTGTTACAGGACATCCATTGTTTTCTTTTGCAGATTTACTCTTTTTAATTAATTATCCATTTCTTATTCGATTCCTGCAATAGAGTATAACTGCTGTAACACAAAGTAAATGTTTAACAAAGTGTGATTTATTTATACTACAACTTTTTAGTGCTATTAAAATTGAGTACATACAGTACGTAGTCACCTTTGAAATAATCAAACTTTCCTGGGTTGACAATTTATGTGGCACTCGACTGTTTAAATTAATAAGCAATTAAAGTGACCAACAGTATCCATATCAATACCATACTCTTGTTGCTCATTCATTTCATTCTCACGTTCAGCCACAACCTCAGTGGAAAGCACCTCATCAGGGGTGGAGGACCCAATACAACTCTCCTCCCACTCTTTTGCCTCCACCACCTGCTCAACCACAACCATTAGCTCCTCCTCCTCCAAGACAACCCCAAATACCTACTAACCTGAACCCCAATAACATATATGCCCAATAGGTATATACTAGAGAAACAACATGCCCTATGTATGCTGTGGAGATTTAGGAGATCAACCTATGATCTGGGAAGGTCCTCCCAGACAGCCAACCTCCTCCTAAGGACGATGAAGAAGAGAAACATGAAAGTGAACAAAATCCATTCCACCCTTTCTTGAGAGACTAACTGGAACCACACAACCAACACCAAAAAAAACTAAACTTCTGGGAGAACTGAAACAGTTATGTGTAAAAATACCCCTTCTCCAAGCCATAAAGGATGTACCCATATAAAACAAGATGATCAAGGAGAAGTGCTTTAAACACCCAGGAAGGTGAAGGAGAGATGCCCCAACTATCAATGTCATAGGACAACTATTTGTTTTGATGTTGGGGCAGGTAATTTGTCTGAAATATCTAGACCCTGGGAGTCCAATAGTCGATGTCCACATTAATGGCACCATAATCCCCCATACCTTGTTTGATCTAGGGGCTTCCATTAATGTGAGGACCAAGGACACTATGTTTAAGCTCAACCTTCAGGGTTCCCTAAGAAAGACCTCGACAGTATTGCAGTTAGCAAACCACTACACCGTGATCCCTGAGGAGATTGTCGAAGATTTCATGGTCTCTATTGATTCTTGGGAGTGCCCTACTAATTTCTTGGTTCTCCAACCAAAGGCAAAGCTCACTGGGTATCCTCATCCTAGGAGGACCTTAGTTGGCTACTGCAGATGCCTACATCATCTACTGAGCTGGGAACATGACAATCAAGAATGGGCATATGTCCAAGCAGCTAGTCCTCTATCCTCTTACCCAACCTCTACTGGAACATAATTTACCCCTCTGGTTGGAGGAGGAAGATGAGGTTGAAGTCTACGCCGCACCATTGTGTACAGTAGAAACTACCATGGGGGGTCCACAAACTGAGGATGATCTTATTGAAAACCTGATCCAGAATCCATCCCCCAGTTTGTTGCCCTTAGAATGGTTGGTGGAAGAAACCCAAGCTACTCATTTAGTTGATCTCTGTGTGGTTGATCTGACCTCTCTTTGAGTTAAGAATGTGGAATTTGGCCCAGAAAGAACCTTGAGGATCAACTCAGCCCTATCCACCTCTCAGGAGAAAGAGCTGTGTCACTTATTGAAGAATCACTTGGATGCTTTTTCTTGGAGTTATAAGGAGATGAAGGGAGTCCACCATTTTGTCTTTACTCATCACATTTACATTAAGGAAGATTGTAAGCCAGTTAGGCAGCCTCAAAGGAGGATGAATCCAGCCCTCAAGGACATTGTAAAAGAAGAATTGCAAAAGTTGTTGGATGCAGGGTTTATCTACCCCATCTCTGACAGTGAATGGGTTTCTCCTTTGGTGCTAGTGCCAAAGAAAAACAGGAAGTGAAGAATCTATGTAGATTATCGGGAACTAAACAAGGCCACCAAGAAGGACCATTTCCCTTTGCCTTTCATAGATCAAGTGTTAGATGGCCTAGCAAGGAAGAAGTTTTTCTCTTTCTTAGATGGGTTTAGCGGGTACAACCATATCCAAATCAGCCTGGAAGACCAAGATAAGACCACTTTCACTTTTCCATGGGGTACCTTTGCCTATTGAGTCCTTCCCTTTGGGTTGTTCAATGCTCCTGCCACTTTCCAAAGAGCAACACTGAGCATATTTGCTGTGCTGGTTCATGATTCGGTGGAAATCTATATGGATGACTTTACCCCTTATGGTTCCAACTTCCAAGGAGCATTGACTAACCTGGGAAAAGTTTTAGCCAAGTGTATTGAAATGAATCTGTCCCTCGGTCCTGAAAAATGTGAATTCCTGATGACTAAAGGGACCATGCTAGGTCATACAATTTCTCAGCAAGGATTACATGTGGATCCCAACAAGATTGCTATTATCCAAAGGGTCCCACCTCCTCAAAAGGTAAGATATGTTTAGAGTTTTCTAGGCTTAGCAGGGTATTATAGAAGATTCACTAAGGATTTTAGCAAGCTAGCCTCTCCATTGTTTGGTCTTTTGGGGAAAGATGTTGAGTTTATATGGACTGAAAACTGTCAAGAGGCTTTGGATGCCTCTAAAGGTAAGCTAGTGACTGCCCCAGTCTTGAGAGGTTCAACTGGGCCCTACCTTTCCACATTCACACAGATGCCTCGAACAAAGCAATAGGACTAGCCCTAGGACAAGTTGAAGAGAAGCTACCATATGCCATATATTTTGTCAATAAAAACTCGTCTAAGGAAAAATTAAACTACATGGTAACCGAAAAAGAGCTCCTAGCTGTAGTCCATTCCCTAAACAAGTTCAAACACTACATCACTGGTTATCAAACATTTGTACACACTGACCATGCTAAAATTAGGTATTTGATGAATAAACCGGATGTAAACACTCGTACCATTAGATGGTTGCTTTTGTTGCAACAATTTGATTTGACTATTGTTGATAAGCTAAGTAAGGAAAATGTTGTTGCTGATTTACTGTCTAGACTAGATCTGCCTACGGGTGAAGAAGGAATGGTGGATGATCAAATGCCAGATGAACACTTATTTTCTATTTCAGTACTCTCTCCATGGTTTGCTGATATAGCAAATTACTTGGTTTCCGCACAGTTTCCTCCACACCTATCCTCAAAATAGAAGATCAATATCGTGAGGAAAAGTGCCCCATTCACTTTGATTTGGGGCAACCTATTCAAACTTGGCCCAGATCAGATTTTGAGGTGATGTGTTAGGGAGGAGGAAGTCTTTGACATCATCTCAACCTATAATGATGGACCTTATGGGGGCCACTTTACAGCAAGAGGACTGCTTTCAAGACTTTGCAGGTAGGTTACTATTGGCCCACTCTCCATCAAGATGTCAAGAGATACATCAGCCAATGTGATCGATGTCAATGGATGGGGAAACCGACTCCAAGGGATGAGATGCCCCTACAACTTCAAGTGACTTTCGATCCATTTGAGAAGTGGGGCATGGAATTTGTAGGTCCTATCAACCCTCCTTCAAAACAGAAGTCTTACATCATTGTATGCATGGATTACCTGACAAAGTGGGAAGAAACAAAGGCAATCAAAGTAGCAATAGAGGAAAAGGTAGCTGAGTTTTTAAGGGAAAACATCTTCTACAAGTTTGGCTACCCAAGAAAGTTAGTTACAGACCAAGGGAGTCAGTTTACCTCCAATTTAGTTGAAGAGCTGCTCACATACCACAAGACTAAGCACAAAACTTCCACCCGTTATCACCCACAAGCAAATGGACAAGTGGAAGTCACTAATAGAGCTTTGGAAGAGATTTTGACTAAGGTGGTGAGCAACAACAGAAAAGATTGGGTAGACCGATTGGTTGAGGGCACCTGGGCCTATAAAACTATTTAGAAAACTACCACGGGTTTCACAACCTATGAGCTGGTCTATGGGAAGAATGCTTTTCTAGCCATAGAATTCGAATATAACACATTAAGGCTGGCAGCTTAGCTAGACCTAGACCTTAACCATGCACAAAAAGAAATATTGCTTCAGCTAAATGGATTAGATGAACAGAGAATGCAGGCCCTTCTCCACTCAGAGGTAGTCTAGCTTCAAAGAAAAATATGGCATGACTGACACCTCAGAGAGAAACAATTTCAGTTGGGAGATTGGGTGCTACTGTATGATTCAAGGTACAAATATTTCAAGGGCAAGCTAAGAACCAGATGGCTGGGACCATATATAGTAGAAAAGTGCAATGAAAATGGTTCAGTTCTTATCTGGACCATTGATAAGAAGCCATCCCCATGCTCGTCAATGGGCATTGATCAAAAATCTATAGGAAGCCCCTTTTCAAGTAGGAGTTCATTGAAACTCTGGGTAAATCAATGCTGGTAGTGGAGCAGGTCCCTGTCTCTAATCCACCCACACCCTGAGAAAAAAACAAATAGAAAAAACAGAGAAAAAAGAAAATGGAATAAAAGATTGCTGGGTGAAAACCTCTTGGAGGCACCCAAGGTAGGAAGTGAGGGTAAAAACCTCCTGGAGGCACCCCAGGTGTCTCAAAAAAAAAGGAAAAAAACCTAACTTCTTTTGAATAAATTGTAGGTTACAGGATGGTCATTGCAGGAGGACTGCACAAGAGGAAAAGACATGACAAGCTACATGCACCCTTCACTATCCATCACCCCATCACTGCTATTCTTTCCCAAGTTTTGGTCTCATTTTTTCTGGAATTCCACATCCTACAGGAAACTCTATGCTTTCTACAGGAGGATCCTGTAGAAATTACAGGAAGGCCAAAATCCATTTTAAAACAAAACACGAGGGTTGGAAATTTGTCTAGCGATCCTGTGAACCTCTTTACCACCATCCATCTTCCCATTTTTCCATTCCATCCCTATACACCTACATCTCCCCTCGTTTTTGTCCCTACCCAGCCACATATATATATTTTGTTTCTATCATCCTGCAACCACACAACAAAAATAAAAAAGACAAATCAAGGTAGCAATAGTTTCACTCATCCGTACCTAATACACTCTAGCCATGATTTCTTCTCAGTCGAGACCTTCTTCAACAATTTTGGCCTTACTCATATATTAGCTTGAATTTCAAGAGGAGAAGTAGCTACAGGAAATCCTACAAGATTCCTGTAGTAGTTGATCCCTTTGAAAAACATACTCCAGAGATAGGGTCAGCACAACAGGACATATGAAGAGAAATGTTTGAATGGTAGATCATCAGGAAAACCCAAGGCCGAGCATGCAGAGTGCAAGCAGCAACAACAACGACGAAAAAAAATGCCAAAATCTGAAATATGCATAACACAATAGCGACTGAGTAGGTAAGTGCCTAAATCTATTCCTCGATTGCATGAGTAATATTTCAAAACTGCATGAATTGTGGGAATGGTCAATTACGTGGAATTGGCGGCCAGAAAACTAGCCACCCTTGTTTAGTTCACACCCCTTCATAGAATTCAGTTGAGCCATGTACAAATTCAAACTGCTGATTAGATATGCAGTTAGCACATGCGGCTTGTCAACTTGGGAAGAAGGCATTTGAAACTGGTAGTGGTGGCGGTGGATAATAGGAGTAAGGGAGGTGATGGCGGCCAGGCGACATGAGGAACCATAATGACACTGGCATCAGACAAACAGTCTGGATGGGGATAATGTACCCATATAGCCACCTCATCTCCTCATCACGGATTACGCCAAAAGTTAAGTAAAATGCACTCCAAGCCTCCACCACCCTTTTGGTTCATTTGCATGTTACGAAGCTCTTGACTACAGTGTTTGTCTACCACCTTCATAGAAGCAAACTAGTCGTCCTCTGCCAATTTTTTGCTAGTTTTTTTTTGAAACCCTCTTGCCTATCGGGCTCTACAGGAGCCCTACTACATTCTACAGGGAAGGCAGAGAATAGCCAGCAGAAGGAAAACCTAGGATTTTTACCAGAATTCGAGCTTAAAATGAGGTAGGGTTGGGAAACCTCCCTGCATAGGACTTATTTGTATAAGGTGGTGGATTAAAAACACAGAATTAGATTGAAAGAGAGGAGAATGAAGTTTGAAATTATACCTGCATATTTTCCCTGAGTTCTACACATTTCTCTATTTTCTTCTCTGCATTCAAAGTTTGACTTCTTCTTTTTCATATTCTGGTGTAAAGAAAGCACTTGCAATCGTAAAAACCAGCCTCTGTGGGAAAAAATTAAAATTGCATATCTGTCTATTCTCTAAGAAAAACCCTGTGTTATTTATTCTTCATTCTGTCAAAAGAATATTTTCTTTCCCAAAGCAGAAGATTAAATTCAGGATAATAATAGTTTGAAACAAGGGAAATATTGCAATTTGATGTTTTCAGAAGGAGCACACAGAAATTCCTTCTACAATTCAGAGAGAAAAAAGAAACAAAACTCTATTGTCCCTCTGTCTCTGATTTTCTTTGAAATTGTTGTTTTTCTCCTCACCTAAGCACTTTAGATACCAATCAACACCATGCCAGGAGGGTTTATGAGGAAGGAGCCCTTGAACTCCAACCAAATACATGAGCACCCTGAGGTGGTGGCCCTCTTCACCAGGGAAAATTGGATGATTTTCTTTGAAAGAATACATCGATATGATGATGAGGTAACTGAAGAATTTCTGATGGCCTTAAGACCCCATTCGAAAACACATTCCACAGTCAGTTTTAGGGGTCTGTCCCTAGAACTCACCCCTGATTTTATTAGTCGAATCACAGGCCTTCCACCTGGGATCCCTTGGAGCAAGGAAGAAAAAGCATTGGGACAGGTGGCTAAGAAGACATTTTTTCAATCTGGGGAGAATCTTGTAGAGGATAAAAATGAGGTTAGAAGGACAAGCTTACCTCCTCCATGGAATGAATTCAACTAACAAATAATGAAATATGTCACTTGTGAAGGAAGGTTTAACATAATTTACGGTTATCACTTCAGGTTACTACATGAATTGAGGTATGGGATAGACCTGCCTCCAGTTAAAAAACCGAGTCTCCCATATTTCCTCCTCTAGTATTTAATAGAATGTAGTACCAAGCTAAATTGAGGAGTCCTAGACCAGCTGGCCCACCATGGGCTCATCAAACTATTGGTAGAAGATGCCTTACATACATATGCCATTCCCATAGCTTGGGACATTTTCATAAATATGTCTACAGATGATGACATCAAAACTTTGACTGAGGATATTAGCTCATCTCGCAGTGAGGAGGAGGAAGAGAAACAAGAAATTGAGGAAGAAGTGCATGAGGAGACACCACATATTCAGACAGAGGAAGAGCAGGAAACAAAGGAGGAATAGGAAGCAGAAGAGAAACTTGAAAAACCCACCATAATACCTAAAGCAGAAAAGAAGACCACCCCAAAGACAAAGAAAAGGAAAAGAACAAAAGTGAGAAGAAAAAACCTAAGAAAGGCCAAAAGAGCACTGCCACAAGAAAGACATGAGCCTAGCAAGAAGCAGAGAAGCCACTGCCAGAAATAGCAGAAACATAAGCAGAAACAATAGGCATGGAAAAGATAGCAAAAGACGAAGGATAACAACAGCAGGAAGACACATCCCCTGAAACCTTGGCAAAATAAGCAGCAGCTGTGCTGGCTGCATTGAGCACACTAGTAAAATAGAAAGGAAAAATAAAAACAGAAGCAACCATGTATTTCAAGGCCAGAAGGAGCACCAGGATAAATGTGGGCAAGCCCTAGCCACCATCAAAAGAACCTATAATAATTGAGGATGCACCTACTGAGGAAAAGGAGGAACCCCCCTCTAAATATCTATCACTTATGAGAGAGGAAGCCCCAAAACTTCCACTTGGAAGGAAAGAATCAAACTGTTGGACACCAAAACAGTTCTAGAAGAAGCTAAGACCTCTCTACAGGAAACTTTGACCAAGATAAAGGAGATTGAAGAATTGGAAGAAGAGGCAGTGAAACAGTCACAAGAAGAAGACAAGACCAAGGAGATACATGAACCAAACCCTCAACCTAATTTGGGCTCATATTACAACTTGCTAGATGGTGGGAAGATCATCCCACAAAAATTTTCTATACCCCTTTTGTTTGAATTAGAACAAAAAAGAATTATAACACACACTTGGATGAAAATTTCTAAATCCAAGGGAGTTGCAGATATAGGCCAGATTGAAGAACAACTAAAATAATTAAGAAGGGAGTTGGCAATGGTGAGACACACTGAAAGCATTAAAAGAGCCCAGCTACAGGAGGAAAATGCACTACTGAAAAAATAGTTACAGCAATAGGAAACTCAAAGGGCAGACATAACACCGATTTATGAAAAGAAGCAACTATACGAAGGTCCCCTAGCAAGTCAAGAAACAGCAAAGGAACAACAACAAGAGCGAGAGCCACAGCCTGGTGTGGAAATGATGATAAAGAAGCAACAAAAGAGGGAGTCTCACGTAGCAGCTTAAATACTAATTCTGAAACGGTAGTTGTAGGAGAGAGAAGCTGGCATACTAATTCTAAATACTGGCTAGAAATTATGCATTGTATCTTAAAGACCAATGGCTCCAGTTCCAAATCAAAACATTTGCCCAAAGGGGCACAATTCCTTTCCAAGATTATGGTCAGTTTATGCATCTGTGTGCTACTAGGTCAGCCAAGAACAAGGCCAAATTAGCAGAGTTCCACTTACTTAATATGGCACTCCTTGATATGAACTTTTGGGACCCCAATGCTGCATTAGGAGATGTATAGCTCATGGCTATGGCTTCCAGGATGAGCCATGAAGGAAAATGAGCAGTGGAAGCTCAACAGATCATGGCCAAAGAACTGAATGAGCCCCTGCTAATCAAGGCAGAACTAGAAGACCCCTTAGGTCTCATATATGCTCATCAACACCTTGCCAACAACCCTTAAGTTCTCCCGGATTATGTCGAAAGGCAAGCGCAAGCTATCGCCCATTTTGAAGATATGGAAATATTATTTGGTGATTATTTCCTTCATGCTTGTATGAGGAGATGGAATACACTATCCTATAACTTAAAGATCAGGGAGTATCACTCCCCATCCAGAATGAGGGAGGCCTCGGTGAGAATGCCTCTATACAAACAATGAATGCAAAACTTGAAAGCCAACTGGATTGGACTTAAGTTCAGTCCTCCACTACTCTTAGGACTACTGCAAGGGGTTAAGGAAGAAGAAGAACACAAGAAATGGGAGGAGGTATATAGAAAGGAAGGTTTTCATGACAGGGAAGAAGACATCACCTTAGATGCATGGGATGTCAGGGAAGCTATTAAAGCGATCAAGAATGAAGAACTGGATTAGTTGCTTAGAGGACGAGCAACCCATTTAGCAGGGGGGTGATGATGAGCCCCATAAATGGGTAACTATATGGGCTCATTTTGCCTATTGTTTCCATTTAATCCACCATTATCCATAGTTTTGTGCATGTTTTTTAGTATATTTATGTTAATTGAGTGAATGGGGATAGTCACTTTACCACAAAGTCTAATGAGTGTTTATTGCAGATTTTTGGACATTTTTGGACCAAGACCAAGCATTTATGAGAAGATTGACAACTAAAACTTGAAGAAACGAAGCTGAGGACTTATAGGAAAGGTGTCTCCTACATTGATGACCCCTTCCTCAAGTTCTACACCAGTAGCTCGGAGTACAAAGGCCACCACATCGATGATCACAATGGCAGTCGAGCAGGTCTAGTGAATTTGTTGTTATCTGCAAGTTTTGGCAACCGAGTTCCTAAAGTTTAGGAGGACTGTTCGGAGTCCTCAACTTGTATAAATAAGAAGGCCTTAGCCCTTAGTAGGTTAGCTATTGAACAGTCTATTTTCACACTTTAGTGCAACCCTGCATTCAACTCATTTTTGAGCTCTTTTTGTAGACAGTTTTGGGATGTGACTATTTATTTTTTATCGATGAATATGAATCCAGCCTTGAAACAGAGCTAACCTTTCTAAGGGGGCTGTAGCTCTTGGGGTTGGGCCCAACCCAAGTGCCTAGTACCTCCTTCTTATATTGATATGTGTTTTTCTTGCATTCATGAAATGATTTCTGTTGTTTAGATTCAATCTAGCTTTGTTACTTAGGTTGTTTTTGATGATTAGAATAGTTGTTCTAGTTTCAAGATTAGTTAGATAGTTTGCTACAATAATAGAAGAAGTTTCACAAAAATGCCACCAAACAGGCCTTGATCTCCTTTCTCCCTTTGTGGGACCATGAACTGAGACCAAGGCACTCTTGCTGCCACCAAACCACTATTTTTGCTTTCCAATGCAATTACTACTGAGAGATTTTGAGTTAGAGAAATTAATGTTATTTGTATTTACATGATTAGATATATTCTTGTTCAATTTCCATGGGTTTCTTGCATCATTGCCTGTCCATAAAGTTTTGTTCAACACTTTTCTAGTTTTTAGAACGGAATTGGTTAAAATAGGTAAAACTTTGTTTTTTTAATTCTTATTGAATCATTTTTTAGAAGCAGGTGTGCAGCTCACTTAAATACCATACCATCTTATCATCCTTTCATCACCCAACCTACTCTAGTCCATCTCTCAAGGTTTTCTCCACTCATTCGCCACACTTTCCGAAATAGCCCTAATTTCTACGTTTTTGTGCAAAACCGGGTTCTTATCCTTTGAACCAATCCAACCATCTCCTTCATGTTTTATCTTCATTGATAGAGTCATAGATCATATAAAAACCTCATCGAACCTTCATTTCCTTTTTCCCACCATTTTTCCACCTCCAAACCTTGAAAAATCACTTTTGGCCTCTTCCTGTAGAACTTCCTGTAGAATTTCTTGTAGATCCCCTATAGACTTCCTGTAGAAGTTCATGCGAGCTATTTTTTGAAGTCTGATCGTAATGGGAATCTCCAGAAGGGTGCTAGGGACTCCTTAGGTCCTCTCCACACCTTCCTTATCATCTGCAATAGCCAACTCTATCTCCCTTCGCCACCAAACCTCTGCACAGTCAGAAATAGTTAAAACATAAACATAATAATTCTGTATAAAATTGCTCAAAAGTACAAAAATATGGTTCTTCCACATTTTCCTTTAGAAGTAGCTTGAGTACATGTATTTTACCTTTACAGTAGTCCATAGCATCCATTTTAGTAGTTTCAACTCCTTTTCTGGCAAAAGTAGGGTTAGTGGATAAAACTAGGGTTTTCTAGGGTTTGCATTTCCTTTCAGCTTTTATCCTCTTTCTGCAAGTAGAATAGCCTCCTTTGAGTTAGCTTTCTTCCATCACAATTAAAAGCTTCTTCTGAGAACTCATAGAAGTTGGCTTGAGCTCCTAGCGAACTTGTGCCATCTGATCAAGTGACAGCCTGCAGTAAGAGCTAGTACTTGTGCATACATCACCGTCACTTCCAAGTTGATTACGAACTACTGGGTTGATAAAAGTAAAGAAGGGAGCCCTAGGAGTTACAACATTATTGCTACAATACTGGAGCTCTCCAACCATGTAGAAATTATGGAATATGTTTTCAATTCTCATGAACTTCTAATCAAAATCACGAGACATAATCCTACTCTACTACTTCATGGAGATTAATTAAAAATTTAGAACAAAACTCTCAGACATGTAGAAAAAATATCACACATGTAGCAAGTATTTTTATATGGGGAAATAAATCTGCTAAAAACCCCAATGCCTCCTTGCATTAATCAAATGAATAGAGATGTATTGAAATTTCTTTTCTTAATTGAGCACATCCTAAAAGTGCATAACCTATCTCTCTTCTCACTAAAGGCGTCTAATCCAGACTTAGTAAATTTTTTCCTGTGGTTCAGATCTTACTTCCTTGCATTGTTCCTTGAGGAATTAGCTCCTGTTATTTAGGAAATTACTCTAGTTGAATTGCACAATTCCTTAGGTTGATCATCTGACTACATGCAACAACTGTACACTCAGGACTAGTCTACAAGTGATGTTACACTACCTTGGAATCTCCACCTCAATTGGGTAACTCAAATTCTCTGCATAAACTAGTTATTTTGGGATGATTGATAAGTTAATTGTATGATTGCTGAGTTTGACTGAAGTCCCACTGCTTAACTGACCTTGCACTAGTTCCTCCAAAAGTTAGAACTAGTTTGATTGGAAACAACCTGAGATAACTCACCTTGATTACTACAAATTAGCAATCATAGATGTTGAAGTCAACTCTAACTCCTCCAAACTGAATTTATGGAGTAAACTTGGTGACTCAATCTATGTCACGCAAATTAACATCATCCAAGTTTCATGTTGATCTGGAAATTCAAATTTTATGAATTTAATCAAGGAAAAATAAAATTGGGAATTTATTGGTACATTTTTCAACATAAATGGGGAAGCCAAGGTAATCCACATGGTGAATGAACGCTCCTTGAAAGACAAGACCATGTGCATAAAGCTAGACCATGATAGAGAAGCTGGAGTTTGAATACTGTGTCGCCAAGCGTTTTCGTTGCTACAACACCCTCCAAATTATTTCCTATAATAGAAATGTGGAGCCTTCCTTTAATCATGGGAACTTTAATTTTTAGTTCTTAGAGTCATTCCATACATGTGCTCTAAGATTCCAAGTATCGTTATTTATTAAGGGAAGTGTCACACTTTCTGAGAGGGAGGTCCATTTCATCTTTAAGTGAAACATTTAGTGGTTTCTCTTGTACTAATGGGTTTTATCTGTCATAGATATGTGCATTAGAATTATTTCCAAAGTACTGTGCACTTTCTTATTGTACATGACATTAGTGTCACATGATGTATCTTAAGCGTTATAGTTGGAGGTATCTATCATTTGTTGTTTTTTTAATTATTTCATATTGATTTTGGGTGTTAGATGTCTTATTTTCATGTGGTTGATCATTTCTAATTGTCTCATCTTGGTCTCCTGAACTATGCACTCCACAGTCTCAAGACCTAGTTAGCTATCCTTACCTCCTATAACTATGCACTATGTAGTCATTTCATTCCAAAAATATACATTGTGTATTCCTAGTGCCCAATCCCTACCTCTTGCACTTGCTAAATACACCATATTTTTTTATTCGGGCCTTTATTATGCATTGCATATTTCTATCTAGCAGTTTGGCATTATCCTAGTCCTTGACTTGCTCATTTGCACAATCAACTGTCTTAGTCCTTCGAGAGTTGCGCACTATGCAATAAAAGTGAGAAAGCCCACCTAAATGCATCTCTAACTCCTTTAACTTAAATATCTTGCCTCCTTGTCCCTTAGTCCCCATGCACTATGCATTCCTAGTGATTATACCTTCATCATTGCCTTATATTTTCTGGCACTACACAATCCCTCTTCCTCAACTCTGTACAATCTCCCAGTTCAATCAATCTGTTGCATGAGAAATAATATAGATAAGGATATTTGGGGACTGACGTTGTCTTTTCATGACCAAATTCCATTTCCACGTGTTGTTATCTTGACATGATAGGATGATGCTCAAGGAGGATGACAATGAGATCATGTAAGAAGCCACTTGTAAATCTGGAGCTACAACGAGATCATGAAGTGAAGAAAAAAAGGGGAACCACATTACAAGAAAAGAATGAAGACTAATATCACATTGAATACTCCCTATCAATCAACCCCTTGGAGGATGAATATGGAGTACATGCAAGAACCACCATGGAGATACAAAGATGGAAGACAGGAGACAATCTTGGCCTTAAGACATCACAATGAAGTTCCATGTCATCAATACCAAGTCATGGTTTGTCTAAGTGTCACCATAAGAGTCTAATTTTTCCATAGAATTTGTGGATGTAATTATGTAATTTATGAAAAAGGATAAAATGTAAACATGTGGAACACCAATGGTCACATACAGAATGTGAAGAGTCATATAGAAGCTCAAGGGTCCCATAGGAATTTGAAATGTCACATAGCAGCTCACAAGTCACAAGGGAGGTGGTGAGTCACCTCATCTATTATATATACACCCTCATAGCTCAAGAAAATGACTTTTCATCTTGGCTTCTCAAACTAGGTATAGGCGAGAAGATTAAGCTTTTGAGAAGCAAGTATTTTATTAACATTCCACTATTGGAACTGGTTTTTTATCATTGTAATAATGTACCTTGGGACTTCAAATTCATAATTCAAATCTCTTGGAGTCGACACATTTTTCATACATATGTCGTGATTTATCATGATTCTATTATTTCATTATTTGTGATGTATGTTTATGTTTATAGATAATAATGAAAAAGAACTACTTCGTTGCCTTCAGTATTCATATTTGAATCATCTATCTTTTTATTTCATGATCATTATTTCTTTGTGAACTATATCACAAGTTTATTAATGATTCTTTTAGATATATGTATGTTCTTTTATTAGGATAATATTATTTCATTTCTCTTAGAGGCTCACTTTCTTTTCCTTTTCATGAAAGAATCGTTACACACTTTAAAATTGAATACATCACAAGGTTAAATTAATTTTTTATCTTGAAAGCATATGCATTTCTCTTTTCTCATTTATTACAACCAAGGAAAATCTTTAAGATTATGACAATGAACCTAATTTTCTTGTTAGGGCTCCTACTACAAAATGTGTGAGGTTTAATTATGACCTCACATCCAGGAGACTCCTTTATTTTTCGTGGAATCAAACAACATCAACAAATCCTTACAAAGACGACAAATTAAATAATAGTTTAAAATTAAATTCACAAAAATGTTAATCACTTGATTCTAGAGATTAATAATTTTGAACAAATGAAAGAAAAATAATAATGATGAAAGGATATAGACACACACACACACACACACACAGAACCGCATATGGGCAAGTCTCATACTCGCTGCTACCACCATAATCCGTAGGTAAACAAGGTCACACTAAGCACGTGCCCAAAACCGTGGATAAAATTAGGGGATTTGAACTTAGAATCTCAAGGTACATAAGACATCATTATTACTAAATTCACCAATTGAGTTATGCTAAAGCGTTGAAGGAAGGAACTATATTAATATAATATTTATAATCATACACATCTAAAATGAAAACTCTAAATTTGTAATTTTTTGTTGTGATATTCTTGAAAGTTGTAAGAAATAAGTCCTACCCATTGTAAAACATTTGATAGTTAGTAATTAAATGTAATTTTTTTTTACATTTTTAAAAGAGTAATTTATTTTTAGTTTTTTATAAGTATTAATATATGAGATAGTTTATATAATGAGGTGTTAGATATATCTATGTAGATAGGCATGTCATTTCATAATAGGCCTTCCAAAATTTAATTTAATTATTAGTAATTATAAAGTGGATGGTGGATATTTAACTTCCATGGAATATGTGTGAATATTCATGGTAGTATACACTAATCAACAATTAAGATTTATTTCCAATATATTTGTGCTATTTTAATTAACTTATATAATATTAATTAATTAAGGAAAATGTCATATCAACACATGTCATATTTGTTATGTAATATTGATAATCCTTGGTATTGGCCCATGTTATTGTAACAAAATCTATTTACAAGTTAACAATTTCCATGCTAAAGTGGGGGTGAATCTCCACCATTAAGAACATTATTTAAATCAAATACTATTTATTCTTATAATTTATAATAATAAAAATAATTTAAAATAACCCTTAATTGGGGTGTTGGAACTTGTGTCAATGGATCCTACCACTTCAACTCCTCACATAAAATTTATGGGGGGTTGGCATGGCCATCCCACCCTATGCATTCACACATGAAAATGGATATTCTTTCCTTTCACAAGCATATGAAAACACATTCTCCACTTGAACACTCTTGGTGCCACATTTATCTAGTGTCCCTTTGACATCCTTTTGCCACATGTGGGGCAATTCCCCCACAGAGCATGCTTTGTGAGGCTTCACCTCAGCTAGCACAAATCTTTGTTGTGTGGTATGTTAAGTGTTTCATCTCTAGTTTAGAGGATGGATTATTCCCATGAAAAAGGTTTTATGCAAACGGTAATTAAGGGAGGTCCTAACCAGAGGGACCTTGACCTCCAATGCATGCATCAATTATCAAGTAGTTGTGACGGGAGAAGGAAAAGGAAAAAGGTGGAGGTGACCTTGCAAACACTCATGGAAAGGAGGGTAGTTGTTCAAGCAGGGAGAGTGGTAGCATGCAATAGTTGACCCTCGTTGTGAGGCTTATGATGCAAATTTAAGCTCAGTGGGCTGACCAAGCTCATTATCAATCACATGTCTTTATTATGACACCTCCAAAAAAAGATGTGATGCTTTACCAGCATGAGTGAATTTCTGAAAGATTGACCTCATTTCTAGACTCACCAAAGAGTGACCAAATTTTGCTATGTAACCGTAGTAACATAAAAAATTTGATTTTGATAGTCTTGAAAAGCATAGTAAAAGCACATTTGATCCAGGTGACAGGCTAACAAGACTAGCACTAACATAAGGCTTTTTGAAGAATTATATTCTACTAAAATGCAGCAACTAATAAATGTTCTAAGCTGAAGAAAAATGTAAATACACAAAGGGGACCTAAGCTACTGCAGTTGGGCCCAAACCCAAGCACCTCAGCCCTCTGAACTAACTTAGTGATGGATCAATAAGAAAATTTTCACTATCATTGCAGAAATATCAAATACATCACATAATAAGTCAAAAATAACAGTCACAGGTTCTTGAGCTTAATAGCTTCTTAGCTGCAACTGGAATTAGAATCCTAATGAGTTCCTTTGCATGTTTATTTATACAAAATCGTATATACCAACAACTCCATAGAATATAGAGGTGTTTGTCTCCCAAAATTTGAGAAAGGTAGATCTAGATCTTTCTTGAACTGCACTGTCTTAGCTGCCAATGTCCTTGTCTTACTTGGCTTCCAATGACTCCTTGTTGATGAGAGACAAAGTGGTGATATTGGTTGATTGAAGGAGTTATTGAGGTAGAAAAACTCATAGAATATCTCCATGTTATCTACTCCGAGGTCTTGCATTGAAATTATCTCAAAATTGTCCCAATTCCTGCATTTAAACTATGTTAGGGCACATGACATAACAACACATCTTGTATCCTCCTCACTAAGCATAATATAACAAAAATTATAATAAATGTGAGAAACAGATAATTATAAAGATGGAGGATGGAATTATGACCCTTTTGATATACCTGTTGATAAACCTCATCAAGTTTCAATTTTGGTGAATCCCAAATCGGTGAGACAACTATCGATCCTAGTGTACCAATCACAGGGTGCTTTCTTGAGACTGTACACTGCTCACTTGAGTCTACAAACATAAGACTCCTGATAAAATTCTTGAAGCCTTCGGGTTCCTATATATACACATCCTCCTCAATAACTCCATTGAGGAATGTTGTTTTTACATCCATCTAGTGGATCTTCCAACCAATATATGCAACCAGAGCAAGAATTAATCTAGTGCATGAGAACCTTGCTAGAGGAGAAAAGGTCCCCTCATAGTCAATCCCGTCAACTTGAGAGTACCCTTCTCCATAAATATGGCCTTGTACTTCTCTATGATTATGTCTCCTTCATGCTTTACCTTGAACATCCACCTCGAACCCACAACTGATTTATGTACTAGTCTTGGTACCACTTCACAAACATTGTTCTTTTCATTAGATTCATATTTCTCAACCATTGCGTCAACCCATACAGGTTTCTCTACTACTTTGCTAAAATATGATGGCTCAGTCTCCACAAGATTAGTCATTATAGACATGTAGCCAGTGTACTAATCTAGTGACCTTCTCTACCTACACTGATCTGAAGGAGCACCCACATTCTCCCTCTCATGTTGCACATGTCTGTTAGCTTCCCTAGTCCTTTTTCTACCTTCTATAGAGGGTTCTTCTTGAGTGGTTATTTCCTCTGTTTTATCCTTAACCTACGGCTGCTCGACAAATTCTTAAGGTTCCTCCTTTGAAGCTAAAATGTCCTCTTCAAGTGGGATTTGAAGCTCCCTCTCAAGAGAACATTGCATCAGTTTATCTTCATTAAATTTTACATCCCTTCCCACAGCTATCGTTCTGAGGGATGGAAAGTACACACTATAGTTGTGGGGAGTTTGTCTATCAAACACAAATACCACTAATTCTACTATCAACTCTAGCTTCTTCTTATATTGTTTGGAGATATTGCAGTAAATAAAGGCTCCGAAAATCCTGAAGTATGAAACATCTGACTTTCTCTCCGAGAAATCCTCCTTTGGTGTAATCATGGCCAAAAACCGATGAGGATTCTAGTTGTACAAATATACCGCTCTATTGCATGCATTAGCCCACAAATGTATAAGTAGGCCTTGATCATGCAATATCAGCCTTGTTGTTCCCATAATGTTACAGTTCTTTATCTCAACCAACCTATTTTGTTGCCGATTTTGGGGCAATGTCAACTCACGTCGAATACCTTCTTTTGAACATAAATTTTTAAATTCAGTTGACACATACTCACCTCCATTTTTACTCCTAAGAACCTTCACCTTCTTTCTTGTTTCATTCTCAACAAGTTCCTTGAATTCTGCAAACTTGGAGAATGTCTCATCCTTCTTTTGCATGAAGAAGATCCAACACTTTCATGGGAATTCATCAATAAAAATGAAAATATATTTCTTCTTGGAAATAGAGTATGTCGAGAAAGGTCCATAGACATCATAGTGGATCCTTTCCAGCACTGTATGATATTTTTTGTCCCGATCATGGAATGTGGATTTTATATGCTTCTTGAAAGTACATCCTTTGCATAGATCATGCTGCTCAATTTATCCTTTTTGGGAGGGTTCTAATTATATGCTGCATGATATTCAAAGCACCTTGATGTAAATGGTTGAGTCTTATATGCCAAATTTCGTTGACATCATGGCTCTGCAACTTATCTACATTTGTGTTCAATGTAAAACAATCATGTACATCTAGTTTGTATAGGTTCTTCACATGAAGCCAATGCTTCACCTTATGCTCCTCCTAAGAGATTCTTGCTTGTATTCTTGTGTGGACACGTCGTGGTATATTTCCCGAATTCAAGAAAATGGAAGCGTTTATTTTTTGACAAATATTTATTCTTTCCCACTTTAATGGATTCTCATTTAGATGGGGATTTCTTCCATTTTCCCTTATTTTTTTGTCTAGCCAATGCAAATTTTTCTTCATCCTCGCCCTTGGATGAATTCCCATCTTTTCTATTCAGCCTTATTTCCTCCTCTACCAAATCAGACTATAAGCATTCCCAATTCGGTAGTTTCTCCCTCTCATTCATCAAATATTGATAGCTACGCCAAATATTGGGAAGGCCTAGAAGGGCTAGGATTACCAAGTCATCTTCAGGGACAGTGACATCGACCTCACCCAGATCATCATCAAATTGTGTGAACCTGCTGAGATACTATTGTATAGTGTCATTCTTTTACATCTTGTTAGTTCAAAGTTTATCCTTGAACGCGTGCTTCTTATGCTCACTAATATTCTCAAACGATTCTATAATTGCTTTCCACATTGCGAATAACGTTTATTTTCCTTGGATATTCGAGACAATATGACCCCGTACGCCCTACAATATTATTCTCCTCGTCTTGGCTACATCTTTCTTCCACTGTACAAGGTCCTAGAAATCAATTGATGGTGGTCTTGGAATATCTCTCTTGAAGTATTCAAGCAATCCCTTGTCATCCAATACTTCTTCCATGCAAACCTTTCAAGAAACAAAATTTGAGGTTCATTCCAAGGCATATTCTAGCACTAGTCCATTGAAGATCATATTCTCATCTATGATAAAATCATACTGCACTGATCTTCAAATTCAAACCTCTGAGAAACAACTTCAAATTTCCTACTCTAATGTGAATCCATCTCTAATACCATTGTTAAGCCCCTATACTACTAGTGTAACCCCCTATTGTTATTAGTACAACCCCCTTATTATATTGGTGTACCCATAAAAGCCCACTATTGCTATTATTATATGCTTACATTATTATTGGTATGTCGGTTGTAATTATATTATGACCCCTTCCACTCCTATATATAGAAAGGAGGTCTTGTCATTTGTATCATCTAAGAATTGTTCATTTATGTAATTAAGCATTGAGCTATCTTTTCTATCTTTTAGTGAGTTGGTTTCATAACATTTGGTATCAGAGCTTTGGATTCTAGGGTTTCGCTCCTCCAAACAGGTCATCATGGAATTTTCACTATAACTTGTTTTCGTGACATTTCAGATTCTAAAAACCAAACCCATTTGGGATGAAACTGTTATGAACCTTGGCTCCAAATTTCAGAGCATTTCATGATATATTTGCAAAGATATGGTCTGAGGAAGTTGGCCTTTTTGCAGACTCCTGAATTACATTCCAAACAAGTGACTTGGGGAAAATAGTCATAACTTTATTTTTTAGCATCAGATTGAAATTTTGTCAGAAGTTACAGAAAGAGGACAGATTGTAGTTTCCTGTATATATTTTTTAGATACTAAGGTGAAAACAGTGACATGTGGCACTTCATACCATTTCGCTCTTCTGAAAAGGTATATAATGAGGTCATCTTGGGAGATTGTGCATAACACTTCCTTGGAGAATCCAATTTGGATTAGATTGGTGGCATTGGAAAGGGGACGCAGAGGGCTATTGTAGGTCGCAATTTTAGAACTTAAAGATTCGAAAGTACAAAGTTATAGTCATTTCAATATCGAGCTCCTAAAATCATTAAAACGCAAGATGAGGAAGTTATATGGCATGGATCTGGTAATTAGATACTACAAATGGAGAAATATTTTGATCTACATGGTGTACCGCTATTACAAAAGGTATGTATTGCAACTTCATATTTAGAACAAGATCAATTTTTATGGTATTAAGGGCTTTGTTCTCATGAACAACTTATTACATGGTCAATTTTCACGGAGGAAATTATAGCACATTATGAGAATACAAAGAGCAACACCTTCTTTAGAGAAACACCACGACAATTGGAAGAAAACAGAGAAAAAGGGCTTTGTTACAAAGTGGAAAGCAAAATTATGGCAACAAGTAATTCTACCCCTCACAACTATAAAGATGGAAGTGCTGTTTCTCCTAGCCTTCCACAACCTATAAGGGTTACAACACAACAATTGGAAGAAAAAAGAGAAAAAGGGCTTTGTTACAATTGCGATAGAAAATGCATTAAAAGTCATAAGTGTGCTAAGAAGAAAATATTTTACATAGAGTACGAAGAGGAGGAAGAAAAGGATCAAGAAACATCAAAAGAAGAGGATACATGCCAGGACCCAACCCCAGAGAAAGAAGAAATGAATCTCACGATATCTTATAAAGCATTGGCAAGAATTACTACTCCTCAAACTCTCAAGATAGAAGGACATATCAAGAAGAAAAAGGTTCAAGAAGTGAAAGGTCACATCAATAAAGAAGAAATGAATCCAACCATATCTTGTAATGCATTGGCCGGAATTACGACTCCTTAAACTATCCAGATAGAAGGACATATTAAGAAAAAAATGTTCAAGAAGTGAAAGATCACATTGAGCATCAAGAAATGAATCCGACCATATCTTGTAAAGCATTGGAAGAAATTACCACTCCTCAAACTCTCAAGGTAGAAGGACATATCAAGAAGAAAAAGGTTCAAGCAATGAAATATCACATCAAGCATCAACAACAAGTTCTCCAAATTTTAAAGGATAACGCCACTTTGGTGCAAAATCAAATGAACAAACAAGTAAATCAACATCGTAGTGAAAAATGTTTTCATATAGGTGATTTGGTATTTTTACTGCTACATCTCAAGCAAGCTATTTATGAGAAGGAAATGTTGGCAATACTACATGCACTTAAGAAATTGTGACCTTAACGAATGGGAAGACACTTCAAGGTAAAAATCAATCATGATAGTCTTCAATACTTGTTAGAACAACTAGTATCTTTAGAAGAATAGAGAAAATGCGTCACAAATATGTTGGGTTATGACTTTGACATCATCTATAGAAAAGGGAAGCAAAATTTTGTTGTAGATGCACCCTCAAGAAAGGATGAGGATGTGGAAGCATTGTTTTGTGCTATTTCTATTATCCAACCAGATTGGATAAATGAAGAAAGGGATGAATGGAAGAAGGACGAATGAGTATGGCCACTCACTCAAAAGTTGCAAAAGATCCCAATTCAAATAATATTGCCAGAACTTGAAGAGGAAGGAAAAATCATATTGGAACTTGGAGAAGTCACAGAAACAAGAACCCGACAGCTACGAAATCGATCAATTTCAGAGTATCACATCAAGTGGAAGAACTTACCAGTTGAAGATTCCACATGGGAGGACATGCATTTTATTCAGAAGCATCAAGAACTACTCAAACGTTGAGGACAACACTTTTTGAAGGAGAGGGGCATGTTAGGCCCCTGTACTACTAGTGTAACCGCCTATTGTTATTAGTACATCCCCCTTATTATATTGTTGTACCCATAAAAGCCCACTATTGTTATTATTGTGCCCTTACATAATTATTGTTATGTTGGCTCTAATTATATTATGACCCCTTAGACTCCTATATATAGAAAGGAGGCCTTCTCATTTGTATCATCTAAGTGTTGTTCATTTATGTAATGTAAAGGAGGTTGCCCCCTCCAAGAGGCTAAATTCTAAAGCACTGATCTATCTTTTCTATATTTTTGTGTGTTGGTTTCATAACAACCATGAATAAATTATGGTGTAGATTTTCAACTTCTCATGAAGTTTCTATCAAAATCATAAGACATGAACCTACTCTGCTACTCCATGGACATTAATTTGCATTTTAGAAAAAAAAATCTCAGACATGCAAGAAGAAATATCACACATGCAGCAAGTATTTCTATTTGGGGAAATCAATCTGCAAAAGACCCCAATTCCTTCTTGCATTAACCAAATGAATAGAGATGTATTACAATTTCTTTTCTCAATTGAACACATCCTGCAAGTGCATAACCTATCTCTCTTCTCACTAAAGGCCTCTAACCCAAAATTACTAAAATTTCAACTCTGCTTGAGCTCTTATTTCCTTGCATTATACCATGTGGAATTAGCCCCTATTATTTACAAAATTACTCTAATTTAATTTGCAATTCCTTAGGATGATCATTTGAATGCATGCAAAACTTATAGACTCAAGACTGGTCTACAACTGCTGTCACACTATGTTGGAATATCTACCTCAATTGGGTAAATTGAATTCACTACATGCACTAGCTATTTTGAGATTATTGTTAAGGTAACTAGATGGTCACTAAGTTTGACTGAAGTCCCACTCCTTCACTGACCCTCCACTAGTTCCTCCAAAAGTTGGAACTAGTTTAACTGAAAAGTATATGAGATAACTAGCCTTGACTACTACAATTTAGCAATCTCACATGTTGAGTTGAACTCTAACTCCTCCAAATAAAATTTAATGAGTAAAATCAGTGACACAAGCCATGTCACACAAGTTAACATCATCCAAGTTGTTTGTTGATGTGGAAATTCGATTTTTATCAATTTAATCAAGGAAAAATAAAATTCAGGATTTATTGGTGCATTTTTCAACATAAATGGGGAAGCAAAGGTAATCCACACGATGAAAGAATACTTCTTAAAGGACTATACACTATGCATAATGCTAGACTAGAAGAGAGAAGATGGAGTTCTACTAGTGTGTCGCCAATTGTTGTTGCTGCTACAACACCCTCCAAATTTTGTCCTATAATCGAAATTTGGAGCCTTTCTTTAATCATGGGAACTATCATTCTTAGTTCTTAGAGTCATTCCATACATGTGTTCTAAGATTCCAAGTTTCTTTGTGAAGAAATTCCAAGTTTCTTTGTGAAGAAATTCCAAGTTTCTTCATTTGTTAAGGGAAGTGTCACACTTTGTGAAAGGGAGTTATGGCGCATCTCTAAGTGATAAATTTTTTGTTTTTTCTTGTACTAGTGGGTTTTATCTATCATAGTGATATGCCTTAGAGTTATTCCCAAAGTACTATGCACTTGCTTATTGCAGTGGACGCTAGTGTCACATGATGTATATTAAGTGTTACACTTAGAGGTAAGTGTTATTTTGTGTTGTTTCAATGATTTCATATTGATTTTGGCTGCTAGGTGTCTTATTTTCATATGATTTATCCTTTCTAAGTGTGTGATTATGTTCAAGTCTTGTTACATATCTAATGGATCCCTCACTTGTCAAATTCTAAAGCTTTCTTGTATTCACAACTTGTTTGACCAATAACTCCTCATCTTGCTCTCGTGAACTGCGCATTGCATAGTCTCAAGCCCTAGTTAGTTACCCTTGCCTCTTGGAACTATGCATTGTGTAGTCATTTCCTTTCAAAACTATGCAGTGTGTAATCTCAATGCTCAGTGCCCACCTCTTGCACTCGTTTATTGCAGCCAAAGAAAATCTTTAAGACCATGACAATCAACCTTATTTTCTCCTTAGTTCTCATACTCCAAAATGTGTGAGGTCTAACTAGGAGTTCATATTGGGGAGACCCCTTTATTGTTGGTGGCGTCCAACAACATCAACATATGCTTATGAGGATAACAAATTAAGTTATAGTTTAAAAGTAAATTTGCAAAAACATTAATCACATGAATGTAGAGATTAATAATTGTGATCAAATGAAACAAAAATAATGTGTGTATATATATATACGCAACTGGGCCAGTCTCATAATCGCTTGACATGGCATCAATTATGATCTCTACTACTATAATCCCTAGGTAAACCACGTCATGAGGATGCGATACAACCATGGGTAAAATTAGGAGATTTGAACATAGAAACTCATGGTACATAACACCAAGGAAAATTTTCTTGAAGTTTAAAAACATTGGTGAATCTCACTAATCGCTAATATGAAAACTATAAAATCTTTATTGATATATTTATTATATTAATCAAATTTATAATGATTTTATATATAGTCTCTACATAATGTTGGGGATTTTTAAGGTAAAATAATTTTATATTCTAAAACTTCGGCGAACCGTCTTTTATAAAATTGGAAATTGGTGAATCTTTTTTGTGGAACAATCATGGAAAAGTATCCCACTGGGTGAACATTAGCCCTTAAAATTTTCCATGCATAACACTTCATTATCACTAAAATTACCAATTCAGCTATCCTCAAGCGCTAATGGAGGTAACTATATTAATACAATATTTATAATTATACACATCTAAAATGAAAAGTATAAATTTATCAATTTTCTATCATGATATTCTTGAAAGTTGTAAGGAACAATTCCTAGCCATTGCAAAATATCTGATAGTTAGTAATTTAATGTAAAAATAATTTCTACCTTTTTTAAAAGAGTAATTTCTTTTTAGTTTTTTATAAGTATTAATATTTTAGATATTTTGTATAAGGAGGTGTTTGAGAGCCATTTCACAGTAGGTCTTCCAAAATTTAATTTAATTATTAATGATTATTAGGTGGATGGTGGAGATTCAACCCCCATGGAATATGTCCCAATATTCATAGTAGTATACATTAATCAATTGTTAAGATTTATCTCCAAGATATTTATACTCTTTTAATTAATTTACCTCATATTAATTAATTATGGAAAATTTCATAGTTGGTGTTCGTATAAAATAACATTTCCACATGTTGGACAATTCCCCCACAGAGCATGCTTTGTGGGGCTTCACCTCACCTAGCATAGATATTTGTTGTCTATTCCTAATTAGGCTTCATTTAAATTATGTTCGGGCGCATGACATAATAACACATCTTCTATCCTCCTCACTAAGCATAATATAACAAAAATTGTAATAAATGTGAGAAAGGGATAATTGTAAATATGGAGGATGGAATTATGACCCTTTTGATATACCTATTAATGAGCGTCATCAAGATTCAATTTTGGTGAATCCCAAATCAATGAGACAACTATCGATCCTAGTGTACCAATCACAGGGTGCTTTCTTGAAACCGTACAGTTCTCACTTGAGTTTGCAAACATGAGACTCCTGATAAAAATTCTTGAAGCCTTCAGGATCCTATATATACACATCCTCCTCACTAACTCCATTGAGGAATGTTTTTTTTACATCCATCTAGTGGATCTTCCACCCCATCTATGCAACCAGAGCAAGAATTGATCTAGTGCATGAGTACCTTGCTAGAGGAGAAAAGGTCCCCTCATAGTCAATCCCCTCAACCTGAGAGTACTCTTATCCACAAATATGGCCTTGTACTTCTCTATGATTATGTCTGCTTCATGATTTACCTTGAACATCCACCTCGAACCCACAACTAATTTATGTACTAGTCTTGGTACCACTTCCCAAA
Source organism: Pinus taeda (assembly GCA_000404065.3). Classification (NCBI taxonomy): domain Eukaryota; kingdom Viridiplantae; phylum Streptophyta; class Pinopsida; order Pinales; family Pinaceae; genus Pinus; species Pinus taeda. The sequence goes on along the minus strand of APFE030380445.1, from coordinate 49,610 downwards.
CATTGTTCTTTTCAATGGATTCATATTTCTCAACCATTGCATCGACCCATACAGGTTTCTCTACTACTTTGCTACAAGATGATGGCTCAGTGTCGATAAGATCAATCATTATAGACATGTAGCCAATGTACTAATATGGTGACCTTCTCTACCTACATTGATTTGAAGGAGCACCCACATTCTCCCTCGCATGCTGCACAAGTCTCTCATCTTCCCTAGTCCTTTTTCTACCTTCTCTAGAAGGTTCTTCTTGAGTGGTTATTTCCTATTTTTTATCCTCAACCTACAGTTACTCCACAACTTCCTGAGGTTCCTCCTTTGAAGCTAAAATATCTTCTTTGAGTGGGATCTGAAGCTCCCACTCAAGAGAACATTGCATCAGTTTATCTTGATTAAATTTTACATCCATTCCCACAACTATCATTTTGAGGGATGGAAAGTACACACTATAGTTGTGAGGAGTTTGTGTGTCAAACACAAATACTACTAATTTTGCTATCAACTCTAGCTTCTCCCTATATCCTTTGGAGATATGGCAGTATATAGAGGCTCCAAAAATCTTGAAGTATGACACATCTAACTTTCATGCCCAAAACCTGATGAGGACTCTAGTTTTGCAAAGAGATATGGTAGTATATAGAGGCTCTGAAAATCTTGAAGTGTGACACATCTAACTTTCCCTCCGAGAAAGCCTCCTTTAGTGTAATCATGCCCAAAACTTGATGAGGACTCTGGTTTTACAAATATACCACTCTTTTGCATGCCTCAGCCCACAAATTTTTGAGTAGGCCTTGATCATGCAATATCGCCCTTGTTTCTCCCATAATGTTATAGTTCTTTATCTCAGCCACCCTATTTTTTTGTCGATTGTGGGGTGATATCAACTCTCAACCTTCTTTGCACATAAATTTTTAAATTCAAGGGACACATACTCACCTCCATTTTTACTCCTAAGAGCCTTCACCTTATTTCTTGTTTCGTTCTCAACAAGTTCCTTGAATTATGCAAACATGGAGAATGTCTCATCCTTCTTCCGAATGAAGAAGATCCAACACTTTCATGGGAAGTCATCAATACAAATGAAAATATATTTGTGCTTGGAAATAGAGTATGTCGAGAAAGGTCCATAAACATCATAATGGATCCTTTCGAGGATTTCATGTGCTTTTTTGTCCCGATCATGGAATGTGGATTTTGTTTACTTCTCGAAAGTACATCCTTCGCATACATCAAGCTGCTCAATTTATCCTTTTGGTGAGGGTTGTGATTATATGCTGCATGAAATTCAAAGCACCATCATGTAAATGGTCGAGTATTATATGCAAAATTTCATTGACATCACGGCTCTATAACTTCTCTACATTTGTGTTCAATGTAGCACAATAATCTAAATCTAGTTTGTATAGGTTCTCCACATGAAGCCAAAGCTTCACCTGATGCTCCTCCTAAGATATTCTTCCTTGTATTCTTGTGTGGACACATCGTGGCACATTTTCCGAATTCAAGAAAATGGAAGCATTTAATTTTTTTACAAATATTTATTCTTTCCCACTTGAATGGATTCTTGTTTATATTGGGATTTCTTCCATTTTCCCTTATTTTGTTGTCTAGCCAATGCAAAGTTTTGTTCATCCTCGCCCTTGGATGAATTCCAATCTTTGGTATTCTGCCTTATTTCCTCCTCTACCAAATAAGACTATAAACACTCCCAATTCGGTAGTTTCTCCCTCTCATTCATTGAATCTTGATAGCTATGCCCTATCTCGGGAAGGCCCGGAAGGGCTAGGATTACCAACTCATCTTTAGGGACAGTGACGTCAACCTCACCCAGATCATCATAAAATTGTGTGAACTTGCTGAGATACTATTGTATAGTGTCATTCTTTTACATCTTGTTACTTCGAAGTTTATCTTTGAACGCGAGGTTCTTATGGTCACTACTATTCTCAACTAATTCTATCATTGCTTTCCACATGACGAACAAAGCTTATTTTCCTTGTAGATTCGAGACAATATGACCCCGTACGCCCTACAATATTATTCTCCTCATCTTGGCTACATCTTTCTTTCACTGTACAAGGTCTTGGAAGTCGGTTGTTGGTGTTCTTGGAATATCTCTCTTGAAGTATTCAAGCAATCCCTTGTCATCCAATATCTCTTCCATGCAGACCTTTCAGGAAACAAAATTTGAGTTCTTTACAAGGAATATTCTAGCCTCAGTCCATTGAAGGTCATATTCTCATCTACGATGAAATCCTACTACACTTCTTCAAATTCAGACCTCTGAGTAACAACTTCAAATTTCCTACTCTACTGTGAATCCATCTCCGATACCATGTATAAATTATGGTGTAGATTTGCAACTTCTCATGAAGTTTTTATCAAAATGATAAGACATAAACTTAGTCTACTACTCCATGGACATTAATTTTCATTTTAGAGAAAAACATTTCAGACATGCAAGAATAAAAATCACACATGCAACAAGTATTTTTATCTGGGGAAATCAATTTGCAAAAAACCCCAATTCCTTCTTGCATTAATGAAATGAGTAGAGATGTATTACAATTTCTTTTCTCAACTGAGCACATCCTGCAAGTGCATAACCTATCTCTCTTCTCACTAAAGGCCTCTAACCCAAAATTACTAAAATTTTGCCTCTGCTTGAGCTCTTATTTCCTTGCATTGTTCCTTGAGGAATTAGCCCCCATTATTTACAAAATTACTCTAATTTAATTTGCAATTCCTTAGGATGATCATTTGAATGCATGCAACACTTATAGACTTAATATTAGTCTACAACTAATATTACACTACGTTGGAATGTCTACCTCAACTGGGTAACTTCAATTCTCTACATGCACTAGCTATTTTGAGATGATTGATCAGGTAACTCGATGATCACTAAGTTTGACAGAAGTCCCACTCCTTCACTAACCCTCCACTAGTTCCTCCAAAAGTTGGAACTAGTTTCACTGAAAAGAACATGAGATAACTAGCATTGACTACTACAATTTACCAATCACACATGTTGAACTAAACTCTGACTCCTCCAAACCAAATTTACTGAGTAAATTTGGTGACACAAGCCATGTCACACAAGTTAACATAATCCATGTTGTCTATTGATGCAGAAATTCGAATTGTGTCAATTTAATCAACTAAAAATAAAATTTAGGATTTATTGGTGCATTTTTCAACATAAATGTGGAAGCCAAGGTAATCCACACAATGAAAGAATACTTCTTGAAGGACTATACCCTATGCATAAATCTATACTAGAAGAGAGAAGCTGGAGTTCCACTAGTGTGTCGCCAATTGTTGTCGCTGCTACAACACCCTCCAAATTTTGTCCTATAATTGAAATTTGGAGCCTTTCTTTAATCACGGGAACTATCATTCTTAGTTCTTAGAGTCATTCCATACTTTTGTTCTAGGATTCCATGTCTCTTTGTGAAGAAATTCCAAGTCTTTTCATTTGTTAAGGGAAGTGTCACACTTTGTGAAAGGGAGTTATAGTGCATCTTTAAGTGACAAATTTGGTTTTTTTTCTTGTACTAATGGGTTTTATTTGTCATAGAGATATGCCTTAGACTTATTCCCAAAGTACCATGCACTTTCTTATTGCAGTGGACACTAGTGTCACTTGATGTATATTAAGTGTTACACTTAGAGGTAAGTTTCATTTTGAGTCATTTCAATGATTTCATATTGATTTTGGCTGCTAGGTGTCTTATTTTCATATGGTTTATCATTTTTAAGTGTGTGATCATGTTCAAGTCTTGTTACATATCCAATGGATCCCTCAGTTAGTCAAGTTCTAAAGCTTTCTTGTATTCACAACTTGTTTGACCGACAATTACTCATCTTTCCCTCCTGAATTGTGCATTGCATAGTCTCAAATCCTAGTTAGTCACCCTTGCCTCCTGGAACTATGAATTGTGCAGTCCTTTCCTTCCAAAACTATGCAGTTTGAAATCTCAATGCTCAGTCCCTACCTCTTGCACTTGCTAACTACGCAGTATTTTCCTAGTTGGGCATCCATTATGCACTACACATTCTGAGTCAATAGTCATGCCTTGTATTAGTGATTGATTTTCTCAACTATACAATCAATTAACTTGTTTATCTCAAAATTATATGCATTTCTCTTTTGTCATTTGTTGCTTCCAAAGAAAATATTTAAGACCATGGCAAGTTACCTTATTTTCTCATTACTTCTCATACTCCAAAATTTGTGAGGCCTAATTAGGAGTTCATATCGGGGAGACCCCTTTATTGTTGGTGGCATCCAACAACATCAACATATCCTTATAAGGATAAAAAATTAAGTTATATTTTAAAATTAAATTTTCAAAAACATTAATCACATGATTGTAGAGATTAATAATTGTGATCAAATGAAAGAAAAATAATGTATATATATATATATATATGCAATTGGGCCAGTCTCATACTCGCTTGACATGGCATCAATTATGATCTCTACTACTATAATCCCTAGGTAAACCATGTCATGAGCACATGACCACAACCATGGGTAAAATTAGGGGATTTGAACGTAGAATATCATGGTACACAACACATCAATATCACTAAAATTGCCAATTGAGCTATCCTCAAGCATTAATGGAAGGAAATATATTAATACAATATTTATAATTATCCACATCTAAAATGAAAAGTATAAATTTATCATTTTTTTGTCGTGATATTTCTTGAAAGTTGTAAGGAACAATTCCTAGCCATTGTAAAATATTTGATAGTTAGTAATTTAATGTAAAAATAATTTCTACCGTTTTTAAAAGAGTAATTTCATTTTAGTTGTCTATAAGTATTAATATATTAGATATTTTATATAAGGAGGTGTTTGATTGCCATTTCACAGTAGGCCTTCCAAAATTTAATTTAATTATTAATAATTATTAGGTGGATAGTGGAGATTCGAACTCCATGGAATATGTCCCAATATTCATAGTAGTATACATTAATCAATCGTTAAGATTTATCTCCAAGGTATTTATACTCTTTTAATTAATTTACCTCATATTAATTAATTATGGAAAATTTCATCATTACTAGTAAGTACCTCTTTATTTTGACAAAATCGATGAGGGGGTGGAGAGCTCTGGTGAACATGAAGGTTTAGGGTTTGGCACAGACTTGCAATGGTAGGCCTGCACAGATCACAACAACCTTGCTAACATTCTCCAATAATATGACAAACCATAAGCAACAAGGAACGGCACGCGAATCATGAACGCCCCTGAGGGGAAGGATAGGATTCCTCCCCCCAATGAAAGTGAAAACACTGAAATTCCTGAGGAAGATATCAGGCAAACTATCTAGGATGAAATCAGAGCAAGAACCAATACACAAACTGCCAAGACGACTGACAATGAGACTCCCAAAGTTACATCGGCTACCTGCAAGCCAGTTGCAGCTGAAAGACATAAGATTGAGCTCCCAAGTAACGAGATCAACACTTAGATCCAGTACATGAAGGATCATGCCTTGATTGGGAAATTTATAGGCTTTTGGTCTACAAAAAGAGCTCTGTAAGGATGGATCGCAGCCAAGTGGAAGTTGAAAGGACACATTACCCTGCAGTGGGGGTCTAAGTGTTTCTTCACGACAGTTTTCAACTATCTAGAAGACCGAAAGAGAGTCTTTGATGGAGGGCCGTACTTTTTCAATGTAGCTGGACTGTATCTAAGCGATTGGGTTGAAAGATTCAATCTGGATAAAGAAGATCTTAGCTAGGCACCAGTTTGGATCTGCCTCTGCTCCCTTCCTCTGGAGTACTGGGATGAAGATTCACTACAAGATATTGGAAATTGTTTAGGGGAATTCATCAAAATTGAAGAGGAGACAAAACTATGAAGATATACCTCCTATGCCCGAATCTGTGTTTATATGCATCTAAGCAATGCTCTTCCGAATGTGGTAAGTCTATACCATGATGATTTTGAATGGGTTCAATCAATAGATTATGAACATGTCTCGTTTCAATGCAGGAAATACCATGCCCTTGGCCATCTATTTTGTGATTGTCCTTTAAATCTGAAGACCTCATCCCCCATCTCTTCCAATAAACTTTACTTGGATGGCTTCACCAAAGTCACCAACCACAGAAAGAACCACAAAAAACTATTTCAAACCCTAAGACACTTTTTTCCAACTCTTCAATGCATTCCACAAGTAATAGATTTGAAACCCTGGCCCAGCTAGAGATAAATAACTTTGAAATCCTTGCTCACTCAGAGGATATGCCTAAGACGAAAGCATATTTCGTCCCCATTGGCTCCAAGAAGACCCAAAACTCTAAGCAAACCATAGACCTCACCTCATCCACTCCTAGTATGGTCCTAGCATGGAACACTCAGGGCATGGATGTGGACAACATGCAACCCACAACCACAGCTACAAAAAAAACAACAGAGGAAAGGAGTGAAACCCAGCACATGGAAGAGGAGACCGGAAGCATAGATATTGGAGATCTGGATATACTTGGCTTAGAACAAGCTTGCAAGACAAAAGATTATGACAAGATTCCAAAAAGACAGCAGGAAAACCTGGAAGTGATCCTTTCCAGAGCACAACAGCAAAGAACCCTTGGCATACAGCCTGGAAGTTAATGGGATGATAAAAACATTACCAAAGACAATAAAAAGAGAGGGAGGAAAATGGATCTTCAATGAACCATCCGCATTGGGGAAATGTTGGTGGAATCGGGAAGGTATTCCAAGCTTACAAAATATTACAACACCCTCCCCAATATTACATCATGAAGCTAACTTCATGGAATACTAGAGGGCTCAATAGCCCCGTGAAATATAGATTGATAAAAAGTATGATCCAACAAGAGAAACCCCAAATCTTCTTCTTTCAAGAAACCAAATGCAACTCAACAACTCTGGACCAAACCCTTGCAAAAGCACGGCTAGGTAGTATAGTAGTTGCAGTGGATGCCTCAGGAGCTTCATGAGGCCTTGCAATAATTTGGGATGAACGAGCCATCATGCTTACTAACATTCATGCAAGTAAGCACTTCATTCAAGCTACCTTCCACATAACAGGAACAAATATACCTGGTCACTTAACTAATGTCTACTTCCCCTAGGAGGCAATGCACAAGATAGACATACAGAATACCCTATCTCTGATCAATGTTGACAGAACTCACCCACTCTGGATCACAGGAGGAGACTTCAATATGATAACAAAACTGGAAGAAAAGAGAGGAGGCAGGAATAAACTGGATAAGGAAAGCTATCATTTAAAAAACTTCATCCAAAATAATTGGCTCAATTATATGCCATTCAATAATGGAATCTATACATGGAATAATAAAAGAGTAGGCTCACAACAGATAGCCTCTTGATTGGAAAGATTCTTGCTCTTCGACAATGCAATCCATTTGGGTGGGGACCTCTCAGCTTCAATTCTGCCTCTCTCAGGCTCATATCATTGGTCAATTTTGCTTCAATGGACAAGATCACGCAACACTACACATCGACCTTTCCTCTTTGAAGCTTTCTGGCTATCACATCCAGATTTCAACAACCTAATAAATACGGTCTGGAATAGCTTCAAGCCTCCGGAAGGCTCAAAAATGTATCAATTCCAGCAAAAACTCAAAAATCTCAAAATCAACATTAAACAATGGAACCACTCTACCTTTGGTAATATCTTCTAGGCGCAAAAGGCTCTAGATAAATACATGAAAAGATTACAGTAGAGGATCATCATGTAAGGAAGATCAGAGGAACTCTCAGAGCAGGAAAAACACCTGCAATCACAAATATTAGAAAGAGCCAAGCAAGAAGAAATACTTTGAAGCAAAAATCAAGAGTTATATGGCTTAAGGAGGGCGAAATAAATACAAAGTTTTTTCATCGCACTATTGTTCAGAGGCGAATGAATAATAACATCACTCACATCCAGAATAGGCAAGAGGAAAGAGTAGAAAATCAGGAGTATATAGAACAAGAACTTCTCACCTACTTCAAGCAGGTTCACCAAGAACCACAGATAGATAGGAAGTCGGCCATAGAAAAATAACCAACATTATACCAAAAGTCATAACAAAGGAACACAATCAGCTCCTCCTCGGGCTGATTTCCTTACAGGAGGTGGAACATGTGATGCAGAAATTAAAAGAGGGAAAGTCACCTGGTCCTGATGGCTTCACATCCAACTTTTTCCATAATTATTGGGATTTGATTAAAATGGACGTTTGGCAGGTAGTTGAGGAATCCAGGACTAATCGATGGATGCTTCCCTCCATGAATGCAACCTTCATCGCCCTCATTCCCAAGGAAGCACAATCTCATACCCCTGACAAATTCAGGCCTATCGCTCTGTGTAATGTCATTTACAAAATTGTCTCCAAAGTCATTGCCTTGAGACTCAAACCGCTGCTACCACTACTTATATCACCATAAAACAAAGTGGGCAATAGCTGGAGATTGGCGGAAAGACTGGAACTCATTGAAATGTGGCTCTCTACCCACAGAGCAGTCAATCTCAAGCACATTTTCTGGGATGGCAATAAAATGGCTGACCTTTTAGCTAATATAGGGGTGGAGAGTGGAATGACTCTATATGTAGGCTCGCTAACCATTAGAGCCACTACGCTCCAGCTAAAGGAATACAATGAATTACTGAAGATTGAAATGGAACAGGGAGAAGAAGCACACCTGGATGCGGGTGAAAATCAAAACATTAATGAGGATTAGACTAGAAGGTGGCGAGAGGATGAGCCACATGGCCGTCAGCGTTCCCTTCCAAGCCAGCCTGAGCCGAATTTATGGCTGCCTGCAAGTAGAATTTAATGAGTGCTCGGGCTAAGAACTAGCCATTATGTGCACATCAATGGACTCCCCTCACCATACTGCAGACCCTCCCCCCCTGCACCATTGCAATTGTCTGCCCTAAACTGCTGAACCCTGTTCTCGCACTGTCACAGGGAGCTATTGCTAGTTAGTGAGTTGTGTTGACCTTGGCAATGGACATCACTATTCTCAATCTAGGCTTTGCATTTTGACTTCTGCTCAGCCTCCCCTTGCTCATCCCTTGCTTAATTCCTCAGCCATCTCTCCCACTGATAACTTGGCTTGCAATTTTACCATGGCTCACATTCGTCATCGCATGAGAAGCCGCAGAGGTGGAAGTCATGGTGGCACCGTGCGCCCTCCGACAATGCTGAATCCCTAACCCTGCCTCCCCCTCCCCTTCCCATGAAATTCTTCACCCCCATAGCTCTGTCTCCGAAAGGTATTCTAACACCAAGTGGACGGGGATGTGCACAGTTTCCAGGAGTTTGTTGAAGAGATGTCGCGGTCCACACTGCCAATTCCCCATTGCCCCCTCACCCAGCTCCCCACTCGACCCAATTTTGCTTCCACAGGTCCTTGAACAAACCAATCATTACTGCCACCATTACCATCGTTTTCACTAAATAAAATGACTCGTAAGATGCCCCGTCGGGAAGTACTAGAGCACAACAATAGGAGGCACGCAAGTTAAGGAATGGATGAGATTCTGGAAAGCAGGCAATGGATGCAGAAATGGGTACTCTTCATGGCAAGGCCCTAGGTGGCAGTTAGCATGTAGCAGGAGGAAGTTCTGGAGACACACAACCACCAAGTGGCAACATGGTTGACACGTTAGGACTGCTTGCATCTACTGGTAGCTCTAGTGGCATCCAAACTACCCGTGGGCCACACAACGGCGTGTCGGAGGAGGAGGATGACTGGTATCAGTATGCACACCTCATCAAAGAGGAACCCACCTCGGACGAGCTTAAGTGAAGACGTGTGGCAGCCAGGTGCCACCCATATGAAAGCTGAGATCTCCTTTGTTGATTGGCTCTTTTCTGTTATGTTTGTTCTGTTGGAAGTTCTCTAGGTTTGTGATTGTTCTGTTGGAACTTCTCTTGTTTTGTTATTTCCTATTTTAAAGACTGATATCCCATATCTGGGTGTTTTTTGCCTTCGCGGACTGGTTTCTCCATTGATGGGGTAGTCAAGTTACTTTCTGATAGAAAATGTTCAGGAATGCTGAGGTTTGTGCCTCATTGTAATCATATTTTGTTACATATTAATAGATTAACTTTACTTAGAAGACATCCACCCAATGGATCAAATAGAGCTGCATAAACAGATGGGTGAGATGGTCTATGCCACATTGGCAGACAAGACCCTAGTAAACTATAGGCTGCAAAATAGCCTAAATAACACCGCTGCACAGCTTGAGCTGGAAAGGGCTTCCTCTCAAGCTAAGGACAATAGGATCAAGGCTCTGGAGGAAATTATAATAGAGCTTGGGCATGATCCCAAAGATGTTAAAGCAGTGCAAGGAATCCTGAAGCTGAGGGATGCTGATATGGCAGCATTAAAAAAGATGTTAAAAATCCCAGCAACTCTTCATCCCCAAACAGAGGAGGTTGCCCAGCTCAGGCAAGAGAAGGATGCAGCTGCTCTGCTCATGACATGATACAAAGAGCTCATCCATACTCAAGAAAAGCTGCAGGAATCAGAGGCTACCTTGCAGGCAGCATTACAGCAGAAGGAGGCAGGGCAAACCTCACAACCTCCTCCACAAACAATAAATCTTGAGGAAATCCCTCAAACCACTGCCCCTCCCAGCCAACAGGTACAACAGGCAGCACCATCCACCTCAGCACCAACAACAGAGCAGGCTGAAAGCCTAGAGATGCAGAAGCTGAGGAATGAAATTCAAGTCTTGGAGTCTCAGATGTCTGAGCTAAATCAAGCCAAGGACACTCTGGCAAAAATAAATGAAAAATATGACAAGTCCAAGCAAAATGTGGCTGAAAGAGAGAGGGAGGTAAAGGCCCTCAAGAAAAGGATAACTAATCTAGAAAAAGAGCTCACACTAGACAAGGTCACATCTGAGCTCAAGAGGGTCGTATGGGGCCATATTGGCCAATCTATCACATATCAGTGGGAGTATATTGAGGCCATCCATGAGAAAATAACGCTCATTGGGAAAGCACATAGAGAGATACAACGAGCAAGGGCATCTCTAGGCAGTATGCCTGAGATTGCCACTAGAATGATAAATGTGCTAAACTACAGAACAAGCTCCCAGCTCATCAAAATGGGAATTGGAAACAGGACAGAGACTATCTCACTAATAAAAAGGGTCCTGACATTGAGAAACCTGATCCAGACCCTGGAAAGAAGAGTCCAGGACATGCAAGCAGACATCAACAAGTTTCAGAACAGGTTTATGGCATTGCAAAACAGGGGTCGGCCTAGCCTGCTGGAGCCATCAGGAAAGTTGCTCTCACATGAGAAATATGCTAAGAGAGTAAACACTTTTGCAGGAAATCAGATTTCAGAGGCAGCTAGTTCATCAAAAGAAACAGGACCAATAACAGGACAAACCCTTTTCAACAGGGTAGAAAGTCTATTTTTTATTATGAATGAAATCACACATTTGTTTGATGAGCCTCCCCATTTTTACAAATATAACGAGGCCGATGAGACCATGGGGTCAATTTTCAAGCATCAATTGCCTACACCAGATGTGTGGGAAAATTTGATACAATTACTATTAAATCAAAGTCAGTAATTGTGATTTTACTTTTTGAAAATATTTAAATTTTCATACACAGGAAGATAAAGACACATTAGCAGGTATGCAGAAAGAGGCTGAGCCAACTCAGCACAAGTATTCGACCACCACAGCAGCATCAGTAGTCACAGGTGACAGGGCCAAGAAGCTACAGAAAGATACAGCTGCACAGACACGTCATTCAACAGTTATATCAAAGCGCTCAACCAACTCCGTGAGCTCCAAAGGTCAAAATTGTTCTTACAGGAGTTAAGAGCCTTTAAAGTTCATTAAAGATTGTAATAACTTTTCATCTGCAATCTCTGTACGAGTTAATGAAGATATTTTCCCTCTCATATGACTCAATGCCTGAGATATTTTGTAATAGACTTCTATATATTCCCCCTCGCATTTGTTAGCAGGGGTTGGACATTGGATGTAAGAAATCTTTTGATATCTATTCTGCTCCTCTTCTACTATAAATATTCAGAGAATTAATACAAAGGATGATGGAATTTCCAAAGCTATGTGTCTCTTGATGTTTTGCTGGTGTATAGCTGAATGTTACAGGATTCCTGCGTATCTCATGACTCAATAAGTTTCTCTTGTAACTCTTTATTATATGTTTGTTATCTTTCATATATCATTCATCTTTCCCATGTTTTAGTAGTTAATAGCAAGGAAAAAGAATAGTTCCAGGATTTAATCACAGATTACCCTGAACTCAATCTAAGCTATTATAAATGTCTTTTCTTCAGTTATGGTAATGAAAGTGTAATTCTTAATTGCTACCTTTCACACTATATCATCACACTGATCTATTGTTTCAGGAATTCAAGTCTGCTCCTGAGGAATACATCCCTTTCTCACGTCCCAGCTTAGTGAAAAATTCTTAACTGCTTTTCACTGGTTGTTTACACTCCATTATCACAATCCAAAGTTTGTTTCACGAGATATATAAAAGGCCCTGTAATTCCAGCTGCACCAAACTCAGGATTTCAAGAAACCAGCAGCCACAGACTCCATTGCCCAATGGATTAATTTAACTGCAGAGAACATTTCAAAACTATCAGAAATCATCCCCCAACCAAACATAAGACAAAGAAACTTTCATTTCATAACTAGCCTAAAACTCCATAGAACAGAGACAAACCCTACAGAGAGAGCCCTCTCTGATTACAGCTGGGCTAGAAACTGTAATCCAAAGATTGGTTAGTGGTTACCCTGGCTGTATTCCCTTGGGAGTCATAGGGAACAACCTGGGTGTTAACACATAGCTTGGGACATTTTCAGAAATATGTCTACAGATGATGACATCAAAACTTTGACTGAGGATATTAGCTCATCTCGCAGTGAGGAGGAGGAAGAGAAACAAGAAATTGAGGAAGAAGTGCATGAGGAGACACCACATATTCAGAAAGAGGAAGAGCAGGAAACAAAGGAGGAACAGGAAGCAGAAGAGAAACTTGAAAAACCCACCGTAATACCTAAAGCAGAAAAGAAGACCACCCCAAAGACAAAGAAAAGGAAAAGAACAAAAAGTGAGAAGCAAAAACCTAAGAAAGGCCAAAAGAGGACTGCCACAAGAAAGACATGAACCTAGCAAGAAGTAGAGAATCCATTGCCAGAAATAGCAGAAACATAAGCAGAAACAATAGGCATGGAAAAGATAGCAAAAGATGAAGGGGAACAACAGCAGGAAGACACATCCCCTGAAACCTTGGCAAAATAAGCAGCAGCTGTGCTGGCTGCATTGAGCACGCCAGTAAAATAGAAAGGAAAAATAAAAACTGAAGCAGCCATGTATTTCAAGGCCAGAAGGAGCACCAGGATAAAGGTGGGCAAGCCCTAGCCACCATCAAAAGAACCTATAATAATTGAGGATGCACCTACTGAGGAAAAGGAGGAACCCCCTCTAAATATCTATCACTTATGAGAGAGGAAGCCCCAAAACTTCCACTTGGAAGGAAAGAATCAAACTGTTGGACACCAAAACAGTTCTAGAAGAAGCTAAGACCTCTCTACAGGAAACGTTGACGAAGATAAAGGAGATTGAAGAATTGGAAGAAGAGGCAGTGAAACAATCACAAGAAGAAGACAAGAACAAGGAGATACATGAACCAAACCCTCAACCTAATTTGGGCTCATATTACAACTTGCTAGATGGTGGGAAGATCATCCCACAGAAATTTTCTATACCCCTTTTCTTTGAATTAGAACAAAAAATAATTATAACACACACTTGGATGAAAATTGCTAAATCCAAGGGAGTTGCAGATATAGGCCAGATTGAAGAACAACTAAAAGAATTAATAAGGGAGTTGGCAATGGTTAGACACACTGAAAGCATTAAAAGAGCCCAGCTACAGGAGGAAAATGCACTGCTGAAAAAATAGTTACAGCAATAGGAAACTCAAAGGGCAGACATAACACAGATTTATGAAAAGAAGCAACTATAGGAAGGTCCCCTAGCAGGTCAGGAAACAACAAAGACTACTGCAAGGGGTTAAGGAAGAAGAAGAACACAAGAAATGGGAGGAGGTATATAAAAAGGAAGGTTTTCATGACAGGGAAGAAGACATCACCTTAGATGCATGGGATGTGAGGGAAGCTATTAAAGCAATCAAGGATGAAGAACTGGATTAGTTGCTTAGAGGACGAGCAACCCATTTAGCAGGGGGGTGATGATGAGCCCCATAAATGGGTAACTATATGGGCTCATTTTGCCTATTGTTTCCATTTAATCCACCATTATCCATAGTTTTGTGCATGTTTTTTAGGATATTTATGTTAATTGAGTGAATGGGGATAGTCACTTTACCACAAAGTCTAATGAGTGTTTATTGCAGATTTTTGGACATTTTTGGACCAAGACCAAGCATTTATGAGAAGATTGACAACTAAAACTTGAAGAAACGAAGCTGAGGACTTATAGGAAAAGTGTCTCCTACATTGATGACCCCTTCCTCAAGTTCTACACCGGCAACTCGGAGTACAAAGGCCACCACATCGATGATCACAATGGCAGTCGAGCAGGTCTAGTGAATTTGTTGTTATCTGCAAGTTTTGGCAGCCGAGTTCCTAAATTTTAGGAGGACTGTTGGGAGTCCTCAACTTGTATAAATAAGAAGGCCTTAGCCCTTAGTAGGTTAGCTATTGAACAGTCTATTTTCACACTTTAGTGCAACCCTGCATTCAACTCATTTTTGAGCTCTTTCTGTAGACAGTTTTGGGATGTGACTATTTATTTTTTATCGATGAATATGAATCCAGCCTTGAAACACAACTAACCTTTCTAAGGGGGCTGTAGCTCTTGGGGTTGGGCCCAACCCAAGTGCCTACTACCTCATTCTTATATTGATATGTGTTTTTCTTGCATTCATGAAATGATTTCTGTTGTTTAGATTCAATCTAGCTTTGTTACTTAGGTTGTTTTTAATGATTAGAATAGTTTTTCTAGTTTCAAGATTAGTTAGATAGTTTGCTGCAATAATAGAAGAAGTTTCACAAAAATTCCACCAAACAGGCCTTGATCTCCTTTCTCCCTTTGTGGGACCATGAATTGAGACCAAGGCACTCTTGCTGCCACCAAACCACTATTTTTGCTTTCCAATGCAATTACTACTGAGAGATTTTGAGTTAGAGAAATTAATGTTATTTGTATTTACATGATTAGATATATTCTTGTTCAATTTCCATGGGTTTCTTGCATCATTGCCTATCCATAAAGTTTTGTTCAACACTTTTCTAGTTTTTAGAACATAATTGGTTAAAATAGGTAAAACTTTGTTTTTTTAATTCTTCTTGAATCAGTTTTTAGAAGCAGGTGTGCAGCTCACTTAAATACCATCCCATCTTATCATCCTTTCATCACCCAACCTGCTCCAGTCCATCTCTCAAGGTTTTCTCCACTCATTCGCCACACTTTCCCAAATAGCCCTAATTTCTACGTTTTTGTGCAAAAACGCTTTCTTATCCTTTGAACCAATCCAACCATCTCCTTCATGTTTGATCTTCATTGATAGAGTCCTAGATCATATAAAAACCTCATCGAACCTTCATTTCCTTTTTCCCACCATTTTTCCACCTCCAAACCTTCAAAAATCACTTTTGGCCTCTTCCTGTAGAACTTCCTGTAGAATTTCTTGTAGATCCCCTATAGACTTCCTGTAGAAGTTCATGCGAGCTATTTTTTGAAGTTTGATCGTAATGGGAATCTCCAAAAGGGTGCTAGGGACTCCTTAGGTCCTCTCCACACCTTCCTTATCATCTGCAATAGCCAACTCTATCTCCCTTCGCCACCAAACCTCTGCACAGTCAGAAATAGTTAAAACATAAACATAATAATTCTGCATAAAATTGCTCAAAAGTACAAAAACATGGTTCTTCCACATTTTCCTTTAGAAGTAGCTTGAGTACATGTATTTTACCTTTACAGTAGTCCATAGCATCCATTTCAGTAGTTTCAACTCCTTTTCTGGCAAAAGTAGGGTTAGTGGATAAAACTAGGGTTTTCTAGGGTTTGCATTTCCTTTCAGCTTTTATCCTCTTTCTGCTAGTAGAATAGCCTCCTTTGAGTTAGATTTCTTCCATCACAATTAAAAGCTTCTTCTGAGAACTCATAGAAGTTGGCTTGAGCTCCTAGCGAACTTGTGCCATCTGATCAAGTGACAGCCTGCAGTAAGAGCTAGTACTTGTGCATACATCACTGTCACTTCCAAGTTGATTACGAACTAATGGGTTGATAAAAGTAAAGAAGGGAGCCCTAGGAGTTGCAGCATTATTGCTGCAATACTGGAGCTCACCAACCATGTAGAAATTATGGCATATGTTTTCAATTCTCATGAACTTCTAATCAAAATCACGAGACATAATCCTACTCTACTACTTCATGGAGATTAATTAAAAATTTATAACAAAACTCTCAGAAATGTAGAAAAAATATCACACATGTAGCAAGTATTTTTATCTGGGGAAATAAATCTGCTAAAAACCCCAATGCCTCGCATTAATCAAATGAATAGAGATGTATTGAAATTTCTTTTCTTAATTGAGCACATCCTAAAAGTGCATAACCTATCTCTCTTCTCACTAAAGGCGTCTAACCCAGACTTAGTAAATTTTTTCCTGTGGTTCAGATATTACTTCCTTGCATTGTTCCTTGAGGAATTAGCTCCTATTATTTAGGAAATTACTCTAGTTGAATTGCACAATTCCTTAGGTTGATCATATGACTACATGCAACAACTGTACACTCAGGATTAGTCTACAAGTGATGTTACACTACCTTGGAATCTCCACCTCAATTGGGTAACCCGAATTCTCTGCATAAACTAGTTATTTTGGGATGATTGATAAGTTAATTGTATGATTGCTGAGTTTGACTGAAGTCCCACTGCTTAACTGACCTTGCACTAGTTCCTCCAAAAGTTAGAACTAGTTTGATTGGAAACAACCTGAGATAACTCACCTTGATTACTACAAATTAGCAATCATAGATGTTGAAGTCAACTCTAACTCCTCCAAACTGAATTTATGGAGTAAAATTGGTGACTCAATCTATGTCACGCAAATTAACATCATCCAAGTTTCATGTTGATCTGGAAATTCAAATTCTATGAATTTATCAATGAAAAATAAAATTGGGAATTTATTGGTACATTTTTCAACATAAATGGGGAAGCCAAGGTAATCCACATGGTGAATGAACGCTTCTAGAAAGACAAGACCATGTGCATAAAGCTAGACAATAATAGAGAAGCTGGAGTTCGAATACTGTGTCGCCAAGCGTTGTCGTTGCTACAACACCCTCCAAATTATTTCCTATAATAGAAATGTGGAGCCTTCCTTTAATCATGGGAACTTTAATTTCTAGTTCTTAGAGTCATTCCATACATGTGTCCTAAGATTCCAAGTATCGTTATTTATTAAGGGAAGTGTCACACTTTCTGAAAGGGAGGTCCATTTCATCTTTAAGTGAAAATTTTAGTGTTTTCTCTTGTACTAATGGGTTTTATCTGTCATAGATATGTGCATTAGAATTATTTCCAAAGTACTGTGCACTTTCTTATTGTACATGACATTAGTGTCACATGATGTATCTTAAGCGTTATAGTTGGAGGTATCTATCATTTGTTGTTTTTTTAATTATTTCATATTGATTTTGGGTGTTAGGTGTCTTATTTTCATGTGGTTGATCATTTCTAATTGTCTCATATTGGTCTCCTGAACTATGCACTCCACAGTCTCAAGACCTAGTTAGCTATCCTTACCTCCTATAACTATGCACTATGTAGTCATTTCATTCCAAAACTATACATTGTGTATTCCTAGTGCCCAATCCCTACCTCTTGCACTTGCTAACTACACCATATTTTTTTATTCGGGCCTTTATTATGCATTGAATATTTCTATCTAGCAGTTTGGTATTATCCTAGTCCTTGACTTGCTCATTTGCACAATCAACTGTCTTAGTCCTTCGAGAGTTGCGCACTATGCAATCAAAGTGAGAAAGCCCACCTCAATGCATCTCTAACTCCCTTAACTTCAATATCTTGCCTCCTTTTCCCTTAGTCCCCATGCACTATGCATTCCTAGTGATTATACCTTCATCATTGCCTTATATTTTTGGGCACTACACAATCCCTCCTCCTCAACTCTGTACAATCTCCCAGTTCAATCAATCTGTTGCATGAGAAATAATATAGATAAGGATATTTGGGGACTGACGTCGCCTTTTCATGACCAAATTCCATTTCCACGTGTTGTTATCTTGACATGATAGGATGATGCTCAAGGAGGATGACAATGAGATCATGTAAGAAGACACTTGTAAATTTGGAGCTACAACGAGATCATGAAGTGAAGAAAAAAAGGGGAACCACATTACGAGAAAAGAATGAAGACTAATATCACATTGAATACTCCCTATCAATCAACCCCTTGGAGGATGAATATGGAGTACATGCAAGAACCACCATGGAGATACAAAGATGGAAGAAAGGAGAAAATATTGGCCTTGAGACATCACAATGAAGTTCCATGTCATCAATACCAAGTCATGGTTTGTCTAAGTGTCACCATAAGAGTCTAATTTTCCCATAGAATTTGTGGATATAATTATGTAATTTATGAAAAAGGATCAAATGTAAACATGTGGAACACCAATGGTCACATACAGAATGTGAAGAGTCATATAGAAGCTCAAGGGTCCCATAGGAATTTGAAATGTCACATAGCAGCTCACCAGTCACAAGGGAGGTGGTGAGTCACCTCATCTATTATATATACACCCTCATAGCTCAAGAAAATGACTTTTCATCTTGGCTTCTCAAACTAGGTATAGGCGAGAAGATTAAGCTTTTGAGAAGCAAGTATTTTATTAGCATTCCACTATTGGAACTGGTTGTTTATCATTGTAATAATGTACCTCAGGACTTCAAATTCATAATTCAAATCTCTTGGAGTCGACACATTTTTCATACATATGTCGTGATTTATCATGATTCTATTATTTCATTATTTGTGATGTATGTTTATGTTTATAGATAATAATGAAAAAGAACTACTTCGTTGCCTTCAGTATTCATCTTTGAATCATCTATCTTTTTATTTCATGATCATTATTTCTTTGTGAACTATATCACAAGTTTATTAATGATTCTTTTATATATATGTATGTGCTTTTATTAGGATAATATTTTTTCGTTTCTCTTAGAGGCTCACTTTCTTTTCCTTTTCATGAAAGAATCGTTACACACTTTAAAATTGAATACATCACAAGGTTAAATTAATTGTTTATCTTGAAAGCATATGCATTTCTCTTTTCTCATTTATTACAACCAAGGAAAATCTTTAAGATTATGACAATGAACCTAATTTTCTTGTTAGGGCTCCTACTACAAAATGTGTGAGGTTTAATTATGACTTCACATCCAGGAGACTCCTTTATTTTTCATGGAATCAAACAACATCAACAAATCCTTACAAAGAAAACAAATTAAATAATAGTTTAAAATTAAATTCACAAAAATGTTAATCACTTGATTCTAGAGATTAATAATTTTGAACAAATGAAAGAAAAATAATAATGATGAAAGGATATAGACACACACACACAGAACCGCATATGGGCAAGTCTCATACTCGCTGCTACCACCATAATCCCTAGGTAAACAAGGTCACACTAAGCACGTGCCCAAAACCATGGGTAAAATTAGGGGATTTGAACTTAGAATCTCAAGGTACATAAGACATCATTATTACTAAATTCACCAATTGAGTTATGCTAAAGCGTTGAAGGAAGGAACTATATGAAAACTCTAAATTTGTATTTTTTTGTTGTGATATTCTTGAAAGTTGTAAGAAATAAGTCCTACCCATTGTAAAACATTTGATAGTTAGTAATTAAATGTAATTTTTTTTACATTTTTTAAAAGAGTAATTTCTTTTTAGTTTTTTATAAGTATTAATATATTAGATATTTTATATAATGAGGTGTTAGATATATCTATGTAGATAGGCATGCCATTTCATAATAGGCCTTCCAAAATTTAATTTAATTATTAGTAATTATAAAGTGGATGGTGGATATTTAACTTCCATGGAATATGTGTGAATATTCATGGTAGTATACACTAATCAACAATTAAGATTTATTTCCAATATATTTGTGCTATTTTAATTAACTTATATAATATTAATTAATTAAGGAAAATGTCATATCAACACATGTCATATTTGTTATGTAATATTGATAATCCTTGGTATTGGCCCATGTTATTATAGCAAAATCTATTTACAAGTTAACAATTTCCATGCTAAAGTGGGGGTGAATCTCCACCATTAAGAACATTATTTAAATCAAATACTATTTATTCTTATAATTTATAATAATAAAAATAATTTAAAATAACCCTTAATTGGGGTGTTGGAACTTGTGTCAATGGATCCTACCACTTCAACTCCTCACATAAAATTTATGGGGAGTTGGCATGGCCATCCCACCCTATGCATTCACACATGAAAATGGATATTATTTCCTTTCACAAGCATATGAAAACACATTCTCCACTTGAACACTCTTGGTGCCACATTTATCTAGTGTCCCTTTGACATCCTTTTGCCACATGTGGCGCAATTCCCCCACAGAGCATGCTTTGTGAGGCTTCACCTCAGCTAGCACAAATCTTTGTTGTGTGGTATGTTAAGTGTTTCATCTCTAGTTTAGAGGATGGATTATTCCCATGACAAAGGTTTTATGCAAACGGTAATTAAGGGAGGTCCTAACCACAGGGACCTTGACCTCCAATGCATGCATCAATTATCAAGTAGTTGTGACGGGAGAAGGAAAAGGAAAAAGGTGGAGGTGACCTTGCAAACACTCATGGAAAGGAGGGTAGTTGTTCAAGCAGGGAGAGTGGTAGCATGCAAAAGTTGACCCTCGTTATGAGGCTTATGATGAAAATTTAAGCTCAGTGGGCTGACCAAGCTCGTTATCAATCACATGTCTTTATTATGACACCTCCAAAAAAAGATGTGATGCTTGACCAGCATGAGTGAATTTCTGAAAGATTGACCTCATTTTTAGACTCACCAAAGAGTGACCAAATTTTGCTATGTAACCATAGTAACATAAAAAATTTGATTTTGATAATCTTGAAAAGCATAGTAAAAGCACATTTGATCCAGGTGACAGGCTAACAAGACTAGCACTAACATAAGGCTTTTTGAAGAATTATATTCTACTAAAATGCAGCGACTAATAAATGTTCTAAGTTGAAGAAAAATGTCAATACACAAAGGGGACCTAAGCTACTGCAGTTGGGCCCAAACCCAAGCACCTCAACCCTCTGAACTAACTTAGTGTTGGATCAATAAGAAACTTTTCACTATCATTGCAGAAATATCAAATACATCACATAATAAGTCAAAAATAACAGTCACAGGTTCTTGAGCTTAATAGCTTCTTAGCTGCAACTGGAATTAGAATCCTAATGAGTTCCTTGGCATGTTTATTTATACAAAATCGTATATACCAACAACTCCATAGAAGATAGAGGTGTTTGTCTCCCAAAATTTGAGAAAGGTAGATCTAGATCTTTCTTGAACTGCACTGTCTTAGCTGCCAATGTCCTTGTCTTACTTGGCTTCCAATGACTCCTTGTTGATGAGAGACAAAGTGGTGATATTGGTTGATTGAAGGAGTTATTGAGGTAGACAACCTCATAGAATATCTCCATGTTATCTACTCTGAGGTCTTGCATTGAAATTATCTCAAAATTGTCCCAATTCCTGCATTTAAACTATGTTAGGGCACATGACATAACAACACATCTTGTATCCTCCTCACTAAGCATAATATAACAAAAATTATAATAAATGTGAGAAACAGATAATTATAAAGATGGAGGATGGAATTATGACCCTTTTGATATACCTGTTGATAAACCTCATCAAGTTTCAATTTTGGTGAATCCCAAATCAGTGAGACAACTATCGATCCTAGTGTACCAATCACAGGGTGCTTTCTTGAGACTGTACACTGCTCACTTGAGTCTAAAAACATAAGACTCTTGATAAAATTCTTGAAGCCTTCGGGTTCCTATATATACACATCCTCCTCAATAACTCCATTGAGGAATGTTGTTTTTACGTCCATCTAGTGGATCTTCCACCCAATCTATGCAACCAGAGCAAGAATTGATCTAGTGCATGAGAACCTTGCTAGAGGAGAAAAGGTCCCCTCATAGTCAATCCCGTCAACATGAGAGTACCCTTCTCCATAAATATGGCCTTGTATTTCTCTACGATTATGTCTCCTTCATGCTTTACCTTGAACATCCACCTCGAACCCACAACTGATTTATGTACTAGTCTTGGTACCACTTCACAAACATTGTTCTTTTCATTGGATTCATATTTATCAACCATTGCGTCAACCCATACAGGTTTCTCTACTACTTTGCTAAAAGATGATGGCTCAGTCTCCACAAGATTAGTCATTATAGACATGTAGCCAGTGTACTAGTCTAGTGACCTTCTCTACCTACACTGATCTGAAGGAGCACGCACATTCTCCCTCTCATGTTGCACATGTCTGTTAGCTTCCCTAGTCCTTTTTCTACCTTCTCTAGAGGGTTCTTCTTGAGTGGTTATTTCCTCTGTTTTATCCTCAACCTACGGATGCTCGACAACTTCTTAAGGTTCCTCCTTTGAAGCTAAAATGTCCTCTTCAAGTGGGATTTGAAGCTCCCTCTCAAGAGAACATTGCATCAGTTTATATTCATTAAATTTTACATCCCTTCCCACAGCTATCATTCTGAGGGATGGAAAGTACACACTATAGTTGTGGGGAGTTTTTCTATCAAACACAAATACCACTAATTCTGCTATCAACTCTAGCTTCTTCTTATATTGTTTGGAGATATTGCAGTAAATAAAGGCTCCAAAAATCCTGAAGTATGACACATCTGAATTTCTCTCCGAGAAAGCCTCCTCTGGTGTAATCATGCCCAAAAACCGATGAGGACTCTAGTTGTACAAATATACCGCTCTATTGCATGCATTAGCCCACAAATGTATAAGTAGGCCTTGATCATGAAATATCAGCCTTGTTGTTCCTATAATGTTACAGTTCTTTATCTCAACCAACCTATTTTGTTGTCGATTTTGGGGCAATGTCAACTCACGTCGAATACCTTCTTTTGAACATAAATTTTTAAATTCAATTGACACATACTCACCTCCATTTTTACTCCTAAGAACCTTCACCTTCTTTCTTGTTTCATTCTCAACAAGTTCCTTGAATTCTGCGAACTTGGAGAATGTCTCATCCTTCTTTTGCATGAAGAAGATCCAACATTTTCATGGGAAGTCATCAATAAAAATGAAAATATATTTCTTCTTGGAAATAGAGTATGTCGAGAAAGGTCCATAGACATCATAGTGGATCCTTTCCAGCACTGTATGATATTTTTTGTCCCGATCATGGAATGTGGATTTTGTATGCTTCTTGAAAATACATCCTTTGCATAGATCATGCTGCTCAATTTATCCTTTTTGGGAGGGTTCTAATTATATGCTGCATGATATTCAAAGCACCTTGATGTAAATGGTTGAGTCTTATATGCCAAATTTCGTTGACATCATGGCTCTGACCCTTCTCTACATTTGTGTTCAATGTAACACAATCATGTACATCTAGTTTGTATAGGTTCTTCACATGAAGCCAATGATTCACCTTATGCTCCTCCTAAGAGATTCTTGCTTGTATTCTTGTGTGGACACGTCGTGGTATATTTCCCGAATTCAAGAAAATGGAAGCGTTTATTTTTTGACAAATATTTATTCTTTCCCACTTTAATGGATTCTCATTTAGATGGGGATTTCTTCCATTTTCCCTTATTTTGTTGTCTAGCCAATGCAAATTTTTCTTCATCCTCGCCCTTGGATGAATTCCCATCTTTTCTATTCAGCCTTATTTCCTCCTCTACCAAATCAGACTATAAGCATTCCCAATTCGGTAGTTTCTCCCTCTCATTCATCAAATATTGATAGCTACGCCAAATATTGGGAAGGCCTAGAAGGGCTAGGATTACCAAGTCATCTTCAGGGACAGTGACATCGACCTCACCCAGATCATCATCAAATTGTGTGAACCTGCTGAGATACTATTGTATAGTGTCATTCTTTTACATCTTGTTAGTTCAAAGTTTATCCTTGAACGCGTGCTTCTTATGCTCACTAATATTCTCAAACGATTCTATAATTGCTTTCCACATTGCGAATAACGTTTATTTTCCTTGGATATTCGAGACAATATGACCCCGTACGCCCTACAATATTATTCTCCTCGTCTTGGCTACATCTTTCTTCCACTGTACAAGGTCCTAGAAATCAATTGATGGTGGTCTTGGAATATCTCTCTTGAAGTATTCAAGCAATCCCTTGTCATCCAATACTTCTTCCATGCAGAACTTTCAAGAAACAAAATTTGAGGTTCATTCCAAGGCATATTCTAGCACTAGTCCATTGAAGATCATATTCTCATCTATGATAAAATCATACTGCACTGATCTTCAAATTCAAACCTCTGAGAAACAACTTCAAATTTCCTACTCTAATGTGAATCCATCTCTAATACCATTGTTAAGCCCCTATACTACTAGTGTAACCCACTATTGTTATTAGTACAGCCCGCTTATTATATTGGTGTACCCATAAAAGCCCACTATTGTTATTATTATATGCTTACATTATTATTGGTATGTCGGTTGTAATTATATTATGACCCCTTCCACTCCTATATATAGAAAGGAGGTCTTGTCATTTGTATCATCTAAGAATTGTTCATTTATGTAATTGAGCATTGATCTATCTTTTCTATCTTTTAGTGAGCTGGTTTCATAACATTTGGTATCAGAGCTTTGGATTCTAGGGTTTCGCTCCTCCAAACAGGTCATCATGGAATTTTCACTATAACTTGTTTTCGTGACATTTCAGATTCTAAAAACCAAACCCATTTGGGATGAAACTGTTATGAACCTTGGCTCCAAATTTCAGAGCATTTCATGATATATTTGCAAAGATATGGTCTGAGGAAGTTGGCCTTTTTGCAGACTCCTGAATTACATTCCAAACAAGTGACTTGGGGAAAATAGTCATAACTTTGTTTTTGAGCATCAGATTGAAATTTTGTCAGAAGTTAGAGAAAGAGGACAGATTGTAGTTTCCTGTATATATTTTTTAGATACTAAGGTGAAAACAGTGACATGTGGCACTTCATACCATTTCGCTCTTCTGAAAAGGTATATAATGAGGTCATCTTGGGAGATTGTGCATAACACTTCCTTGGAGAATCCAATTTGGATTAGATTGGTGGCATTGGAAAGGGGACGCAGAGGGCTATTGTAGGTCGCAATTTTAGAACTTAAAGATTCGAAAGTACAAAGTTATAGTCATTTCAAGATCGAGCTCCTAAAATCATTAAAACGCAAGATGAGGAAGTTATATGGCATGGATCTGGTAAATTAGATACTACAAATGGAGAAATATTTTGATCTACATGGTGTACCGCTATTACAAAAGGTATGTATTGCAACTTCATATTTAGAAGAAGATCAATTTTTATGGTATTAAGGGCTTTGTTCTCATGAACAACTTATTACATGGTCAATTTTCACGGAGGAAATTATAGCACATTATGAGAATACAAAAAGCAACACCTTCTTTAGAGAAACACCACGACAATTGGAAGAAAAAAGAGAAAAAGGGCTTTGTTACAAAGTGGAAAGCAAAATTATGGCAACAAGTAATTCTAGCCCTCACAACTATAAAGATGGAAGTGTTGTTTCTCCTAGCCTTCCACAACCTATAAGGGTTACAACACAACAATTGGAAGAAAAAAGAGAAAAAGGGCTTTGTTACAATTGTGATAGAAAATGCATTAAAAGTCATAAGTGTGCTAAGAAGAAAATATTTTACATAGAGTATGAAGAGGAGGAAGAAAAGGATCAAGAAACATCAAAAGAAGAGGATACATGCCAGGACCCAACCCCAGAGAAAGAAGAAATGAATCTCACGATATCTTATAAAGCATTGGCAAGAATTACTACTCCTCAAACTCTCAAGATAGAAGGACATATCAAGAAGAAAAAGGTTCAAGAAGTGAAAGGTCACATCAAGAAAGAAGAAATGAATCCAACCATATCTTGTAATGCATTGGCCGGAATTACGACTCCTTAAACTATCCAGATAGAAGGACATATTAAGAAAAAAATGTTCAAGAAGTGAAAGATCACATCGAGCATCAAGAAATGAATCCGACCATATCTTGTAAAGCATTGGAAGAAATTACCACTCCTCAAACTCTCAAGGTAGAAGGACATATCAAGAAGAAAAAGGTTCAAGCAATGAAATATCACATCAAGCATCAACAACAAGTTCTCCAAATTTTAAAGGATAACGCCACTTTGGTGCAAAATCAAATGAACAAACAAGTAAATCAACATCGTAGTGAAAAATGTTTTCATATAGGTGATTTGGTATTTTTACTGCTACATCTCAAGCAAGCTATTTATGAGAAGGAAATGTTGGCAATACTACATGCACTTAAGAAATTGTGACCTTAACGAATGGGAAGACACTTCAAGGTAAAAATCAATCATGATAGTCTTCAATACTTGTTAGAGCAACTATTATCTTTAATAATAAAAATTAATAATAAAGATAATAAATAATTCTATTATAAATAAAATTAATAATAGAATTAATAATAAAATAAAAATAAAATAAAATTTAATAACAAAAATTAATAATAGAATTAATAATAAAAATAAAATAAAAATAAAAATTAATATTAAAAAATTTAATAATAGAATTTAATAATGAAATAAAATTAAAATTAAAATTAAAAAATTAATAAAATTAAAATAAAAATTTAATAATAAATTATGATTAATCATCATAATAAAATGTGATTAATCATCTTAAAAATAATTAAAAGCAAAATAAATATTTTAGGGTTTTTATTTAAATCAATTAGGTTTTCTAATTAATAAAATCAAAAGGAATAATTAATTTTAATTTATTTAGTTAAAATCTAGGGTTCAATATTCTAATTAAATTTGATATGAATTAATTAAATTAATTAATTATTAAATTAATTATTAATTGACACATTAACTTTACTAATTTATTACTAATCTATTATTAATTAATAGTTAGGTTTCAATAATAAATAAAAATTATGATCTAATTTATAATATAATATAAGCATAATTATGAAAATAAATATTTTAAAAAAATTATTAATTAAAAAAAAAAAATTATATAGTTGGTGTGGAGAGTGGAATGACTCTATATGTAGGCTCGCTAACCATTATAGCCACTGCGCTCCAGCTAAAGGAATACAATGAATTAGTGAAGATTGAAATGGAACAAGGAGAAGAAGCACACCTGGATGCGGGTGAAAATCAAAACATTAATGAGGATTAGACTAGAAGGTGGCGAGAGGATGAGCCACATGGCCGTCAGCGTTCCCTTCCAAGCCAGCCTGAGCCGAATTTATGGCTGCCTGCAAGTAGAATTTAATGAGTGCTCGGGCTGAGAACTAGCCATTATGTGCACATAAACGGACTCCCCTCACCAGACTGCAGACCCTCCCCCCTGCACCATTGCAATTGTTTGCCCTAAGCTGCTGAACCCTGTTCTCGCACTGTCACAGGGAGCTATTGCTAGTTAGTGAGTTGTGTTGACCTTGGCAATGGACATCACTATTCTCAATCTAGGCTTTGCATTTTGACTTCTGCTCAACCTCCCCTTGCTCATCCCTTGCTTAATTCCTCAGCCATCTCTCCCACTGATAACTTGGCTTGCAATTTTACCATGGCTCACATTCGTCATCGCATGAGAAGCTGTAGAGGTGGAAGTCATGGTGGCAGCGTGCGCCCTCCGAAAATGTTGAATCCCTAACCCTGCCTCCCCCTCCCCTTCCCATGAAATTCTTCACCCCCATAGCTCTGTCTCCGACAGGTATTCTAACACCAAGTGGACGGGGATGTGCACAGTTTCCAGGAGTTTGTTGAAGAGATGTCGCGATCCACACTGCGAATTTCCCATTGCCCCCTCACCTAGCTCCCCACTCGACCCAATTTCGCTTCCACAACTCCTTGAACAAACCAATCATTACTGCCACCATTACCATCGTTTTCACTGAAGAAAATGACTCGTAAGATGCCCCGTCGGGAAGTACTAGAGCGCAACAATAGGAGGCACGTAGGTTAAGGAATGGATGAGATTCTGGAAAGCAGGCAATGGATGCAGAAATGGGTACTCTTCATGGCAAGGCCCTAGGTGGCAGTTAGCAAGTAGCAGGAGGAAGTTCTGGAGACACGCAACCACCAAGTGGAAACATGGTTGACACGTTAGGACTGCTTGTATCTACTGGCAGCTCTAGTGGCATCCAAACTACCCGTGGGCCACAAAACGGCGTGTCGGAGGAGGAGGATGACTGGTATCAGTATGCGCACCTCATCAAAGAGGAACCCACCTCGGACGAGCTTAAGTGAAGACGTGTGGCAGCCAGGTGCCACCCATATGAAAGCTGAGATCTCCTTTGTTGACTGGCTCTTTTCTGTTATGTTTGTTCGGTTGGAAGTTCTCTAGGTTTATGATTGTTCTGTTGGAACTTCTCTTGTTTTGTTATTTCCTATTTTAAAGACTGATATCCCATATCTGGGTGTTTTTTTCCTTCGCGGACTGGTTTCTCCATCGATGGGGTAGTCAAGTTACTTTCTGATAGACAATGTTCAGGAATGCTGAGGTTTGTGCCTCATTGTAATCATATTTTGTTACATATTAATAGATTAACTTTACTTAGAATTTTTTTTATGGAAAATGTTATAGTTGGTGTTCCTATGAAATCATGTTTCCAGATGTGGGACAATTCCCCCATAGAGCATGCTTTGTGGGGCTTCACCTCACCTAACATAGATCTTTATTGTCTATTATGCTAAGTGGTTCAACTCTAGTTTAGAGGACAGATTATTCTCTTTACAAAGTTTTTATGAAAATTGTAATTCAAGGAGGTCATAACCCCACAGATCATGACCTCTAATGCATGCATCACTTGTCTCATCAATGTGAAAGGAGAAGGAAAAGAAAAAAATTGGAGGTTACCTGTGGGACACTCGTGGAAACATGTAATTTTTCACCCTCGTTATGATGAAAATTTAAGCTTGGTGGGCCCAGAAAGGTTAGGTTATTCATACTATGTTCAATACCTCTGGTTTTATCAACTCTTTCAATGGTTTAGCTTCTATGTGGGGGCTGTTTGCATATAGTTTTCAGAGTGCATTGGTTGTGTTACTATTTTTTGGATTATTGTTTCTTTGTGGATATGAGACCCTCTAGAGTAATTTCCTCTTTTTCCATATGATCTTCAACCTCTCAAGAAGCTACTTTGGACTCCCATGGTAAATAATGTTTTCTTTGGCTTTAATTTTATTCTAGGGGATTGGGTTGAAAGATTCAATCTGGACAAAGAAGATCTTAGCTAGGCACCAGTTTGGATCTGCCTCTGCTCCCTTCCTCTGGAGTACTGGGATGAAGATTCACTACAAGATATTGGAAATGGTTTAGGGGAATTCATCAAAATTGAAGAGGAGACAAAACTATGAAGATATACCTCCTATGCCTGAATCTGTGTCTATATGCATCTAAGCAAGGCTCTTCTGGATGTGGTAAGTCTATACCATGACGATTTTGAATGGGTTCAATCAATAGATTATGAACATGTCCCGTTTCAATGCAGGAAATGCCATGCCCTTGGCCATCTATTTTGTGATTGTCCTTTAAATCTGAAGACCTCATCCCCCATCTCTTCCAATAAATCTTACTTGGATGGCTTCACCAAAGTCACCAACCACAGAAAGAACCACAAAAAACTATTTCAAACCCTAAGACACTTTTTTCCAACTCTTCAATGCATTCCACAAGTAATAGATTTGAAACCCTAGCCCAGCTAGAGATAAATAACTTTGAAATCCTTGCTCACTCAGAGGAGATGCCTAAGACGAAAGCATATTTTATCCCCATTGGCTCCAAGAAGACCCAAAACTCTAAGCAAACCATATACCTCACCTCATCCACTCCTAGTATGGTCCTAGCATGGAACACTTAGGGCATGGATGTGGACAACATGCAACCCACAACCACAGCTGCAACAAAAACAACAGAGGAAAGGAGTGAAACCCAGCACATGGAAGAGGAGACCGGAAGCATAGATATTGGAGATCTGGATATACTTGGCTTAGAACAAGCTTGCAAGACAAAAGATTATGACAAGATTCCAAAAAGACAGCAGGAAAACCTGGAAGTGATCCTTTCCAGAGCACAACAGCAAAGAACCCTTGGCATACAGCCTGGAAGTTAATGGGATGGTAAAAACATTACCAAAGACAATAAAAAGGGAGGGAGGAAAATGGATCTTCAATGAACCATCCGCATTGGGGAAATGTTGGTGGAATTGGAAAGATATTCCAAGCTTACAAAATATTACAACACCCTCCCCAATATTACATCATGAAGCTAACTTCATGGAATACTAGAGGGCTCAATAGCCTCGTGAAATATAGATTGATAAAAAGTATGATCCAGCAAGAGAAACCCCAAATCTTCTTCTTTCAAGAAACGAAATGCAACTCAACAACTCTAGACCAAACCCTTGCAAAAGCACGGCTAGGTAGTATAGTAGTTGCAGTGGATGCCTCAGGAGCTTCATGAGGCCTTGCAATAATTTGGGATGAACCAGCCATCATGCTTACTAACATTCATGCAAGTAAGCACTTCATTCAAGCTACCTTCCACATAACAGGAACAAATATACATGGTCACTTAACTAATGTCTACTTCCCCTAGGAGGCAATGCACAAGATAGACATACAGAATACCCTATCTCTGATCAATGCTGACAGAACTCACCCACTCTGGATCACAGGAGGAGACTTCAATATGATAACAAAACTAGAAGAAAAGAGAGGAGGTAGGAATAAACTGGATAAGGAAAGCAATCATTTAAAAAACTTCATCCAAAACAATTGGCTCAATTATATGCCATTCAATAATGGAATCTATACATGGAATAATAAAAGAGTAGGCTCACAACAGATAGCCTCTTGATTGGAAAGATTCTTGCTCTTCGACAATGCAATCCATTTGGGCGGGGACCTCTCAGCTTCAATTCTGCCTCTCTCAGGCTCATATCATTGGTCAATTTTTCTTCAATGGACAAGATCAGGCAACACTACACATCGACCTTTCCTCTTTGAAGCTTTCTGGCTATCACATCCAGATTTCAACAACCTAATAAATATGGTCTGGAATAGCTTCAAGCCTCCGAAAGGCTCAAAAATGTATCAATTCCAGCAAAAACTCAAAAATCACAAAATCAACATTAAACAATGGAACCACTCTACCTTTGGTAATATCTTCTAGGCACAAAAGGCTCTAGATAAAGACATGAAAAGATTACAGTAGAGGATCATCATGGAAGGAAGATCAGAGGAACTCTCAGAGCAGGAAAAACACCTGCAATCACAAATATTAGAAAGAGCCAAGCAAGAAGAAATACTTTGAAGCAAAAATCAAGAGTTATATGGCTTAAGGAGGGAAAAATAAATACAAAGTTTTTTCATCGCACTATTGTTCAGAGGCGAATGAATAATAACATCACTCACATCCAGAATAGGCAAGAGGAAAGAGTAGAAAATCACGAGTATATAGAACAAGAACTTCTCACCTACTTCAAGCAGGTTCACCAAGAACCACAGATAGATAGGAAGTCGACCATAGAAAAATAACCAACATTATACCAGAAGTCATAAAAAAGGAACACAATCAGCTCCTCCTCGGGCTGATTTCCTTACAGGAGGTGGAACATGTGATGCGGAAATTAAAAGAGGGAAAGTCACCTGGTCCTGATGTCTTCACATCAAACTTTTTCCATAATTATTGGGATTTGTTTAAAATGGACGTTTGGCAGGTAGTTGAGGAATCCAGGACTAATCGATGGATGCTTCCCTCCATGAATGCAACCTTCATCGCCCTCATTCCCAAGGAAGCACAATCTCATACCCCTGACAAATTCAGGCCTATCGCTCTGTGTAATGTCATTTACAAAATTGTCTCCAAAGTCATTGCCTTGAGACTCAAACCGCTGCTACCACTACTTATATCACCATAAAACAAAGTGGGCAATAGCTGGAGATTGGCGGAAAGACTGGAACTCATTGAAATGTGGCTCTCTACCCACAGAGCAGCCAATCTCAAGCACATTTTCCGAGATGGAAATAAAATGGCTGACCTTTTAGCTAATATAGGGGTGGAGAGTGGAATGACTCTATATGTAGGCTCGCTAACCATTATAGCCACTGCGCTCCAGCTAAAGGAATACAATGAATTAGTGAAGATTGAAATGGAACAAGGAGAAGAAGCACACCTGGATGCGGGTGAAAATCAAAACATTAATGAGGATTAGACTAGAAGGTGGCGAGAGGATGAGCCACATGGCCGTCAGCGTTCCCTTCCAAGCCAGCCTGAGCCGAATTTATGGCTGCCTGCAAGTAGAATTTAATGAGTGCTCGGGCTGAGAACTAGCCATTATGTGCACATAAATGGACTCCCCTCACCAGACTGCAGACCCTCCCCCCCAGCACCATTGCAATTGTCTGCCCTAAGCTGCTGAACCCTGTTCTCGCACTGTCATAGGGAGCTATTGCTAGTTAGTGAGTTGTGTTGACCTTGGCAATGGACATCACTATTCTCAATCTAGGCTTTGCATTTTGACTTCTGCTCAACCTCCCCTTGCTCATCCCTTGCTTAATTCCTCAGCCATCTCTCCCACTGATAACTTGGCTTGCAATTTTACCATGGCTCACATTCGTCATTGCATGAGAAGCTGTAGAGGTGGAAGTCATGGTGGCAGCATGCGCCCTCCGAAAATGCTGAATCCCTAACCCTGCCTCCCCCTCCCCTTCCCATGAAATTCTTCACCCCCATAGCTCTGTCTCCGACAGGTATTCTAACACCAAGTGGACGGGGATGTGCACAGTTTCCAGGAGTTTGTTGAAGAGATGCCGCGGTCCACACTGCCAATTTCCCATTGCCCCCTCACCGAGCTCCCCACTCGACCCAATTTCGCTTCCACAAGTCCTTGAACAAACCAATCATTACTGCCACCATTACCATCGTTTTCACTGAAGAAAATGACTCGTAAGATGCCCCGTCGGGAAGTACTAGAGCGCAACAATAGGAGGCACGCAGGTTAAGGAATGGATGAGATTTTGGAAAGCAGGCAATGGATGCAGAAATGGGTACTCTTCACGGCAAGGCCCTAGGTGGCAGTTAGCAAGTAGCAGGAGGAAGTTCTGGAGACACGCAACCACCAAGTCGCAACATGGTTGACACGTTAGGACTGCTTGTATCTACTGACAGATCTAGTGGCATCCAAACTACCCGTGGGCCACACAACGGCATGTCGGAGGAGGAGGATGACTGGTATCAGTATGCGCACCTCATCAAAGAGGAACCCACATCGGACGAGCTTAAGTGAAGACGTGTGGCAGCGAGGTGCCACCCATATGAAAGCTGAGATCTCCTTTGTTGACTGGCTCTTTTCTGTTATGTTTGTTCGGTTGGAAGTTATCTAGGTTTATGATTGTTCTGTTGGAACTTCTCTTGTTTTATTATTTCCTATTTTAAATACTGATATCCCATATCTGGGTGTTTTTTGCCTTCGTGGACTGGTTTCTCCATCGATGGGGTAGTCAAGTTACTTTCTGATAGACAATGTTCAGGAATGCTGAGGTTTGTGCCTCATTGTAATCATATTTTGTTACATATTAATAGATTAACTTTACTTAGAATTTTTTTTATGGAAAATGTTATAGTTGGTGTTCCTATGAAATCATGTTTCCAGATGTGGGACAATTCCCCCATAGAGCATGCTTTGTGGGGCTTCACCTCACCTAACATAGATCTTTGTTGTCTATTATGCTAAGTGGTTCAACTCTAGTTTAGAGGACAGATTATTCTCTTTACAAAGTTTTTATGAAAATTGTAATTCAAGGAGGTCATAACCCCACAGATCATGACCTCTAATGCATGCATCACTTGTCTCATCACTGTGAAAGGAGAAGGAAAAGAAAAAAAGTGGAGGTTACCTGTGGGACACTCGTGGAAACATGTAATTTTTCACCCTCGTTATGATGAAAATTTAAGCTTGGTGGGCCGACAAAGGTTGGGTTATTCATACTATGTTCAATACCTCTGGTTTTATCAACTCTTTCAATTATTTAGCTTCTATGTGGGGGCTGTTTGCATATAGTTTTCAGAGTGCATTGGTTGTGTTACTATTTTTTGGATTATTGTTTCTTTGTGGATATGAGACCCTCTAGAGTAATTTCCTCTTTTTCCATATGATCTTCAACCTCTCAAGAAGCTACTTTGGACTCCCATGGTAAATAATGTTTTCTTTGGCTTTAATTTTATTCTATTCTCTAATTTCATACCTCATTAGTTTAGTTTTTCTTAGGGGGTGCCCTCACTTTGTTTCCTACTACTTGGAATATCATGCCCCAACAAAGGATATTTTTTATTAAGGGTTTGGTCAGAATCCCAAGGAGAAAATGCAAAGGAAATTGGTTAACATGAAGACGTGAACACTGACGACCACAAATCCTACTTTGAGTGTGAAATTCAAGCTGAAGTAGCCAACTAGGTTGTTGATCCTGGACATACTATGGGAAGACAAAGCTATTATATGAACACCATTACCCTCCGGTGGTAAATGAATACACTCTCGAACAAGGTCCTTGAGAAACAAAACTAAGACCATAATGACATTCTCTTTGCTAAATGAAATTCAAAGAGTTTAATGACATGAGTATTCATGTCTTGCTAGTTTGGATGCTCTGATACCTCACATAAAAGACGATCTCTAATGTGGTTTTAAACTTCTAAATCCATCCATTTCTATTCCTAAGATTTGGCCCCAATCACTTCACCAAATAGTTGATGTCATATTTAGCAATCCAACTTATGGTTTTTACTTTTAGTGGTTCATTTTTTTTAAATTTTTCTTGAACATAATAACTTTAATTGTTGGAATTTTGATAGATCTAGACTATTGTACATCATCAACAATACGAGTTTCACTTGTGGAAAATTCTAACTGGACTCAACTCAAACATTGATATCTAGTTTTGTATCAAGTCATTTTGAGGAATATAATTTCAAATTAGCAAACAAAACAAATAAAATAAGGTTTAGTTCAATTTTGTTATTTTTTAAAATCTGGACAATATGAGAAGTATCTTAGAGTAAGTGTTTTTGATGTTTATCATGGATTAATGCCTATATGTATTTACCAACCATTTAATTTATATGGATTTGCTAGTTTATCCGTATTTTAAAATTTGATTATATATTTTTGGGATCATATATTATTATTTGAATAATTTATAGATTTTATATTCATGTTTTTGATATCTACCTTATGCATTTTGAAGATCTAACTTTAGATTTCTAAATTCTCCTTTTGTACTTTTAAATATACTTCAAGGAGAAGCCCAATATGGGGGAGAAGTTGTAGATGTTTACACTCATTTACTAACACTACAACATTTCTCTAGTACTAGGTTGTAGAGAGCAACTCAACCCATAAATTGTAAACATTTGAATGTTGACTTTATATGTGACAGATGTTGTAGTTTCCTTAAAATGAAATATTAGAAATATAACTATATGGATTACCTTGACTTCAATAAAATTAATAAAAAAATATAAATATTTCTAGAGATGTGAAATTTATATAATATAAACAATATTATTAAAAACTAACTTGATGAAGTATTAATTTTGACACTTATTATAAATTAATATCTATACTATTCATAATTAAATAAAAAATAAAAAAATAATATAATGATAGGTAAAATAATTATTAATCATAAATAATTTTGTCCACAGTTCAAAACTTCTTACAATTACATCCATACATTATGGTGACCCTTTTTATTTTAAACTTTTAATCACTTATATTTTTAAATAAAAAATGCATTAATTCATCTCTCTTTATAGGGTGATATATTTGATAAAATGACATGTCCAGCCGTCGGCTTAAAAAAAATCACAAATCACAACGTAACCAAAAATCACTATTTAGACATGTGGCTAATGCAATTTCGAAATAAATACTCATTTCTGTCAAAGATTTCACGTGCAAGGTATTTCATCCAGAAAAGGGTAAAGCCAGATTCGAGAGTGCGGCAAATCCTTGGAAACAATGGAAGGGAATTCTCATAACGATTTTCCCAGAGAACATATTCTCGATGTTATGCGATGTCTGGAAGCGGAAGCCCGCGAGGAAAATGCAGGCATTCTTCCTGCTGCTTCACAAACGTCAACAGTCGCTACAACAAGAATTGAAAATGACCATTTGGTGTCGATTGTGAGGTTTCATCAACCGAATAGAATCAGAATCCAGAGTTTATCAGAGAATATTGATATACGTGAATTAGATGATGAATGGCGTGACGCGATTGTTAATCGTATGAGAATCAATGAAGGTGGACATGACGAGAGAGAAGACTATCTCACAACATTTACATTTCCAGAGAATACTATTGTTTTTCGATGCATACGTGATTTTTACCGAGGACTGGATTTGGATTTTCAAATTATATGGAATTCCAGATTCACATGGAGTCAGATCAAACAACATTTGGAGGACTATACGTATAACTTTGATTTCAGACGTGAAATGATCCATATTGGAGAAACTCCAGCGGAGGAAGAAGGGCTTGATAGCCTAATTAGTAGTCCCGCGGACGAAGAAGTGCCTAATAGCCTAATGATCCATATTGGAGAAGGTCTAGCGGAGGAAGAAGGGGCTGATAGCCTGATTAGTAGTCCTGCGGACGAAGAAATTAGTAGTCACGAAGAATTGCATAATAGCCTAATGATCCATATTGGAGAAAGTCTAGCGGAGGAAGAAGGGCCTGATAGCCTAATTAGTAGTCCCGCGGACGAAGAAATTAGTAGTCCCGCGGAGGAAGAAGTAGCTAATAGCCTTCGTGTAGTAGTGGATGGGTTGCCATTAGCTGTGGTTAGCCAAGAAAGTGAAAGCAGTGATGGAGTGATATGCCCAATTTGTCACGAAACGTTTTCCAGTGAAGAGCCTGCAAAAGAATTGCCATGCAAACACCTCTATCATTCCAAGTGCATTCTCTTATGGCTTCACCGCATAAATTCTTGTCCAGTGTGCAGATGTGAGCCTGCGTTGGTTTTCTCAAACGACGTGGATTAAATATTGACCTCATAGTTTGGTTTTGGTTTTTATTTTCATTTCATTTAATTCGCATTTCGCTGGTATTACGTTTAATTCGCATTTCGCTCCATAATACGATAACTTTAAATATTTTGGTTTTTATTTTCATTTTATTTAATTCGCATTTTAAATGAGGTTCACGTATGAAAGGTATCCATACATAATAATCAATATTAAAATATTTAATGACACATTTAACTATTGAATTATTTTTTTATCCTCGGACTAGTACTTCTAGGGTTGCTAAATCTAGATATAGGAATTATTTGATGCCCATCCTTCTCATCTAGATTTCCCATAGAAATTATAATTGCCCATAGAAATTAGAATGGATTTATCGTGTAACTGAAAGTAAATTCATGGAAATGACTAGATTCTCATCCATAATTCAAAAGTTAGAGGTTGTTCGTGGAAATCAATCTGAACAAACATACCTGACATCAAACCTTTCTTGAGTAGGAGAGGTGTCAAATGCATTAATCAACTCGTCTATAAGGTGATCTCATTTCTTTGTTCCATTATCCATTTCATCCCCCTCAGCGTCTGCTCAACTCTCCCCAAAATGAGATTGCTGCGAGAGGCCTGAATTTGTACTGTTGCAATTTCCTTAAGAAGCACAGAGTTCATGTTTTCTAATTCTTCTTGGTTCTAGTTATGTACCTGCACATTCCACTACCTCATTTCCTCCTCTTCTTCCTCCTAGACAACCTTATTCATTTCCATGGCTCTGGCTACCACAAGCTGATTGATCTCAGTTCTCTCCCCCAACCATTTAGTTGCTCCCATCAGTCAGTAACATGGTTTAAAATTTTAGTTTTGATCCATTTACTTACCACCCTTTCATTGCCAGAAATTTGGTTTCCCAGGGTTTGAAAATGGTGTGATGGCACATAACGCACCAAGGGTTGGCCTGTAATTTGGACCATTTCATTTCCTCCACTCAAAATAGCCACAGGAACCCCTCGTTGCCCTTGTTGCTGGCTTTCTGAGGGTTTGTGCAGATCATATTTTCTCTCCAGCTGTCATGAGGGACGACTTTCTCTCCTTTTTTCCATGGATTTCCTACTCATTTTCCTTCTAGTCCTTTCTACAGGATTGATAGGTGCTAGGGTTTGGCTGCCTACAGGGTTATCTCGCCTTCCAGAGATTCCACCCTTCCCCACCATGAGAGCTATCTTAGGTTTGGGTTTTCCTTTTCTCAAGAGGCCTTAATTCAATATCCCTGGATGACCAGTAGATCTCCTTGGGGCTAGGGCTTTCTGGCTTGTTCCTCTGGTGCAGTAAGGACACTGCTTCCTTGGTTTGACGTTTCCTATAGACAGGCTACGTCTACCTTCTGATTTCGGCCTCATGGTTTCCTCAAGAGAACTTAGACTCCAATTTCTAGCTACCACGTAAAAGACCGAACAAGAGAATGAGTCTACATACCCCCTTTCCCCGCCATTGTTGTAGCCTTTGTCTAATCGCTGCTCCTGTCTACCACCTTTCTTCGTTCCCTCCAATTTCGTGCTCTGCTGCATGCAAATTCCTAATGCCACCTCAGGCCCTCTTTGGTTTATTCCTATCCATCTATCCCTTCTGACCTCCACCTATCTTGTTTCTTTCCCGGCACACTTTCTCGAGTCCTTTTCTTGGGATGTGCCTTGACTGTTCTATGTGCCTTTACTCCTCATAACTCCTACATCCTCCTAGCTACTCCTACCGTATACACTCTGTCCTTCTGCTGCCACTTTCCATCCCTTCTCTGACCATTTGCCTCACTCCACACCTGTCCTCCAGCATCTCATTCCTTAATTGCACCTTTGCTGGCTTCTCGGGATGCAATCCATCCCTGCCCTGCTCTGTCATCTACCCTTTTTGCCATTTACTCTGTTCATTTCTCACGTGTGTCATATCTGTTGTCACCAGCTGTGTACTTTCCCCGCGTCTACCACTTGCTACCTTTTCCTAAAAATTCCTCTCTAGATCACTATTGTCACCGTTATCGATGTCTAGGAGTTTCTACAACTGCTCCTTCTCCTCCGGATAAGGGAGCTCTATTCCTCTGAGGTCCATCGACCTTCCGCTGTTTCCGCTTCCCCAAATAGCTAGCTAGCCTGTCGATCTATTGCTTGTCCACCTTACGAGTGTGGGAATAAGATAGTCTATTTTATTTATCAGTTTCCCCATTTCACTTATTAACCATGTTGTTCTCCAGCTCCTACTAATATTTTCTGCCGGTGTCTTGTTTTGCAGTTGTTTTACCATGTCAACTACCAGTTTCGAATCACCTTCAATTTGAAGGTTTTGGTGCTTTTCCTGAATGGAAATTTCGAGTCGTCGTTTTAGCACATGTAACTCCGCTTCATTGTTCGTTGCTTCTCTAGAATCCATAGCAAAAATTCTCAGAGTTTTTCTGCCTTCATTCCTAATTAGCCCCCCTATTCCTGCTTCTCTCTTGTTGCCTTTTGCTGCCCCGTTAAAGTTTAACTTGACAAAGCCTTGTGGCGGATCCCTGTAAGTTCTTGTCTTTTCAACCTCTCTGTTTTGGTTTTTACTTTGGGTTCTGGCTATCATGCTTTTTTTAACTGTAATTGCTGCAGAATTATCTCCACTCTTTGGTTAATCTTCCAATCTTTGTTGTTCCACCTTTCTGTTAAAATTGTTTCACTAATATTTTTTATTGTTTGTTTCCATACATTGGCTGGGGTTCTCTTTTCTTCTTTAAATATCACATTGTTTCTTTCCTTCCAAATATTCCAAAGCATGAACCATACGGACATCATCCATGTGCGGTTTAAGATTTGGTTCTGTTAAGGTTTTCTTGGCAAATTTTCCAAAGTATTTTTTATATTATTGTAGTTTCTGTGACAATTTTCAAAGAGTTGCTACTGATGGTGCAGCTATTTATTAGGTGCTCCATCGTCTCCTCCTGTTCGTGGCATAACGTGCATCATGAGGGTCCCTGCATTCCTTTTTTCTGAATTTGATCCCACGTTATGCCTGTCCATGGTGTAAGATCCATAGAAAGAAAGTTACTTTGGGCCAAATCTTGATTTTCTAGATGTTTTAACATTTTTTTGATTATGTCTGTTGATTATTCCCTACCTTTAAATAATAACCTTCTGCTATAGAGAACGTGCCTTTTATTCGGGTTCCCCATCGGAGTATATCCTGCCGTATTTTTACCGCAACTTTCCTGGATGCCATTTCTCTGTTGTAATCACCCTATCTCGCTATCTCTGGGGCTGCTACCTAGTCATTATTTTTCTTCCAATTTTACCATTATTCCCCTATGCTTGGTTTCCAGAAGTTTCTAACCAATTCCCCCTCTGTTCAGGAGGTAAATTCATGGATATCTTGGAGGGTTTCTTTATGGAGAAGCTTTTCTCGTTGTTTCCATGATTCCTCCCAGAACTTGGTTGTGTCCCCCTCTCTTACCTCCCAAAAGCTGTAGTTTCTTATCAGTTCCTTATTGTTCCTTGTCAAATTCCATATTGCTGATCCTTTTTCCTCTGTTTTTCTTCTCATCATGTCCTCTGGTTTCTCTGCTACCTCGTATTTCTTCTCCCAAATTTTCTTCCATAGGTCCTGTTCGCCCTGTGTCCACCTCCACCACAATTTTGCGCCCATCACTTGATTGAGTATATAAGGGTCACATAGACCTAAGCCTCCATCTATGATTGGCTTGCTGAGCCATTCCCAAGAGAGTAATACCCATTTTCATGTTTTACTTGTTCCTTGCCATAAATTTTTCTATAACATGGCTACTAATTTTTGGCAAATAGATTTAGGAACAGCTTGGCTAGATATCTAGTATATTGGGATGGATTGCAACACTGCTCTTAGTAGGATTATCTGGCTAGGGGTATTCAGGGATCGGAATGTCCAATTGTCTATCTTTTTCCTTATCTTGCCTATGACAGGTCCCCAATTTGCTACTCTATACTGATACTAATTCAGCATTATGCCAAGGTACTTTGCTAGGAAGCTTCCTACTGGGAATCCCATTGTTCTAGCCATGAATCTTTGGGATGATACCTGAGTGTTAAAGAAGAATATTTATGATTTCTCATTGTTAATCTCTGTCCCTGAGGCTTTCGTGAACTCTGAGAGAAGTTTTAGGATCTATTGGGCTTCCCTGAGGGTGGCTTGTCTATAGATCATTACATCATCTATGAATTGCTGGTGTGTTATAGGAATTTCATTACCCCAAATTCGCAATCCCTTTATCTTTTCATTGGCTAGGCACACTTTCACCACCCTGGCCAGACCTTCTACTGCTAGAATGAATAGAAACGAGGAGAGGGGTTCTCCCTACCTAAGCTCTCTCGTGGGGTTATAAAGGCTTTCTAGGGGGTTCCATTTAGCATAACTTACATCGCCGAGGTGCTTACCATTGACATTATCCATTTCACCCATCTCTCGTCAAAGCCATAAGCCTTTAGGATACCCCCCAGATAATCCCAACTAAGACAGTCATAAGCCTTTGCCAGATCCAGTTTTATTAGCATGCCTCTGTTTATGGAGTTTTTCAGTGAGTGTATTACCTCTTGAACAACTACTACACCATCCGTTATTTGTCTGCCCTTAACAAAACCAGTTTGCTCCTGAGCTATGAGGTCAGGCAAGATTGGTTTAAGTCTGTTTCCCATTGTTGTAGCCAATATTTTGTATACTACATTACATAGAGATATTGGTCTGAAGCCCTGCGGTTCTCTCGAGTTCTCCATTTTTGGGATTAGAGCATGGAAGGTGGCATTTAAGGCCGGATGCATGTGCTTCATACATCTTGATTCTTCCACAAGTTCCACAAGGTCCTGGCTCATGAAACTCCAGGAGGCTTGGTAAAATTCTATTATAAATTCATCTTGCCCGGGGCCTTGTTCTTTGCCATTTTGTTTACCACTTCCTCCACTTCTTCTTTCGTGATCACCCTGAGTAGAGCCAGATTTTGATCTCTGCTCACTTTTTTAGGAATATATTGGTACACATTAGTAATTTCCTCCTCCCTTCATATATTAGGTTCTGTTAATATCCCTTTGAAGTAATCTAGCAATAACTTCTCCATTTCTTCTTGTTGAAGTACCATGTTCCCTTGATTGTCTTTTAGTAAAAAGATTCTATTATGTTGTTTGTGGTACAACATTGCTTTGTGAAAGAATTTTGAAATTTCCCCCACTTCTTGCAACCATTCAACTCATGATTTTTGTTTCCAAAGAATTTCTTCCTACTTTCTTTTTTCTTTGATTTGGTTAATCACCCTCCCTTCCTCCTCTGCCAACTCATCACTTCTTCCTCCCTCTATGATTTGTTGTTGGATTCCTTCCATTCTTATCTATAGTTTTTCTTTCTCTTTTTGAATGTTACCAAATTCCTCTTTGTTCCATTTCTTCATTTTTCCTTTTAGGTCTTTTAGTCTAATTTGGAACGTATGCATTTTGTTCCTACCTTCCATGCCAATTTTACTCTCCTGCCACTACATTTTCATTTTATTTATGAATTTTGGATCTCTTACCCAAAAGGCCTCGAACCAGAAGGGTCTTTTTTTATTCTAAGGGTTCATAGCAATCTCCAGTTTAATAGGCCAGTGGTCTAACTCTATAAATGGGAGAATGGAAGCTTCATAGAAGATGTCATTTCCTATTAATTATTCAGAGGCTAGAAATTTGTTTAGTATTGACGTGATTTGTTTGTTCCCACCTCTTCTGTTATTCTAGGTAAATTTTCCATTTATAGTTGGAATGTCC
This sequence comes from Pinus taeda, assembly GCA_000404065.3. Taxonomy (NCBI): domain Eukaryota; kingdom Viridiplantae; phylum Streptophyta; class Pinopsida; order Pinales; family Pinaceae; genus Pinus; species Pinus taeda. The sequence goes on along the minus strand of APFE030380445.1, from coordinate 6,407 downwards.
ACCAACCTTAATTTCATTTGCAGATCTTGGAATCTCTCCATCTTTGGCTCTTCCCTCTGTATTCTTCCTTTCTTCTCTTCTTTGGATGTTTTCATATTGAAGTCTCCTACAATGATCCACATCTATTCCTGATGCATATTCCCAAGATTTTGCATATGAGTGAGGAATAAACCTCGATCTACTAGGGTGTGGGGCCCATAGACTACTGAAACTAAGAACCATTCACTTTTCCCTATGAGTCTAAACTTCTCTGTAAGGATTCTGGGCATTCCTATCCACCAGTCTGTTATAACTTCTATTGGATTCCAGATGACTGCTATCCCTCCTGCACTTCTTTTAGCATCTATGGTTACTTGCTCATACCTAGGTTTAATTTTATTTAAAATTTCCTACATCTTTTGTCTGAGATTTTGGTTTCCTGGAGCAGCATAATCTGTGGTTTGTCTTTTCTCAGTTGTTCCGCTAGATGTCTCTACTTTCCTTACTATTAAGACCTCGTGTATTCTAGGATGTCGTTATCATTGAGGGGTTTGATTGAGGGTTTGGAACACCACCGAAATGAGAATAAATCTCCCTGTGTTCACTAACATTTCCCCCATTAGTTGGATGGAATCTTTAATATTTTTTTGTCCTCATTTTTTTCCCTCCTTTTACTTGTCCTTGCTGGTCTCGTTGGTTGTCCTTCTAATTCTCTTAATGTTCTTTAGTTGTTGTTTTTCCTTTTTCCTATTTGGCTTGATATTACTGGAATGTTTCCGCATAGAGTCTTTTCTGATCCTCAGGGATAAATTGCTCATCCAAGCTTCTCCATTCATTTAATAACTTTCTCAGGACTTCTTCTTCTATACTTAGGTCTTCCCCCCTATTTATCTCCATTTCTGTCTCCATGTTTTCTGTCTGTTCTTCCTGTTCTTTACCTTTTTCTAGAATATCACTCAGTGCCTTTCTCTTAGTATGGGTCCTTTTGCTACTGGAGGTTGTGTCTTTCTCTTTGTCTTCTTGGTATTCCATGGTTTGATCCTCATCTTCCCCTTCTTCTTGGAGGATTTCGAAGCTATTTGATTCTCCTGGGTTTGTTTGGTGTACCTTTTTTCCTTCATTTGAGTTTTCTTGTGTTGGTCTTCTTCTGCTCTTCTTCCATTGTTATGGGACATTCTTTGACCAAGTGTCCATATTCGTGACATCTGTGGCATCTAAAAGGTATATGTTCATAGTCCAGGGTTTGCTGCCAAACTTCTTTGTGGTACTCTAAATCCACTATATCTGGAATCGGGTTAGCAATTTTCATGTATACACATATCCTAACATACGAAGTGTACCTTCCTTTTTTCGTTGTTTCTTCTATTTTCACAAATCTCCCTATCGTGTTTCCTATCCCTTCCAAAATTTCCGGGTCACAGAAGTCCATTGGTAAACCAAATAATCTAGCCCATGCTGGTGCTGCTAATTTTTTTTTCTTATCAGAGTTATAACATTCTTCCCAATATCTCATGAATAGACCAACATTATAGTAAAAATAAGGACCATTCTCAAACACTCTTTCTTTGTCTTCCAGGTTAGAGGAGATTACCATAAAGAAGCCTTTTTCTCCCAGCTTCAGCTTGATGTGTCCTAGGGGCTGCCATTTTTGTTGAATCCATCTAGTGAGGTCTTTTTTGGATGACCAGATTCCAACGAACTTACAGATCATGGCATGATCCTTCATGTAGCTTCTGTACCTTTCCAGTTTATTTGGAGGGATTACGAACTTTGGTTTCTCCTCCACACATGGTAGACATTTTCCCCTTTTGCTTGCCTTCCAGGTCGCACCTAGGACAGGACCTGCGTTGTGCTTCTCTATTGCCAGCTAACTGTTTTGTCCTTCACCTGCCCTGGTGTCTCGGTAGGAGGGGAGATCTCCCCTCTTGACCTCTTCCATCATGTTCTTTGCTCTCGGTTTCCCCACTTGTCTTTTGTTGTTACTCTCTAGTTTCTACACCATTAACTTTCTTGGTTTATCCCCGCCATTTTACCTCATGGTCGCCATTAGGTTTTAGTTGTAGAGCTAAATGGTTGCAATATTAACCTGAATTGATTCGCATACATATTAAATTTTTATATTATTATTTACATAATAATTATAGATAAGTAAATTAAAATTATAAAAAACTCATTTTAAGTAAATTAAATTTATAAAAAACTCATTTTAATGACATATTTAATCATTGAATTATTTTTTTATCCTTGGACTAGTACTTCTAGTGTTGCGAGATCTAGGACACCTCCAAATTGGCGTGACATCAAATAATTCCTATAAATTGTTTTCACCATATCCCATAGTTATATAATAGTTCCCTATCATCACTTATTAACTTCATAATAGTTCCCTACCATCAATTCTTAACTTCATAGTTTCTCTCAAAAAGTGAAAAAAATATTTTAATAGAAAATGCTTTAATAAGTGACAAAATTATTTTAATAGATATCGGCACAGCCTAATAAACTTGTTATCCAATCTACTCTCATCTCATCTACCGATCCTTCTCGTCTAGATTTCCCATGTAAATTATAATTACCTGTAGAAATTAGAATGGGTTTATCAGGTAACTGAAAGCAAATTCATGGAAGTGACTAGATTTTTATCCATAATTGAAAAGTTAGAGGTTGTTCGTGGAAATCAATCTGAATAAACATACCGACATCAAACCTTTCTCAAGTAGGAGAGGTGTCCAATGCATTAATCGGGTCATCTATAAGGAGACTACATGTGTATTCCCATGAAAAAATAAACGTGGTCACTTTTTAACAAAGTGCTTTAATATCTTCGAGCATCCTTCTCGATTCTATGGTAGTCAGTTCGTGCCAGTAAAACCTAATGAGTATCTTTGAGTGAGATTCATAAAATATGGCACTAAGTCTCCAAGTGGTTCACTGCCTTGCACATAAGGACTATTTTATTAAGGCTTTTGATATTATATGATAAAAATATTATAATTTTCTTTTGAAAAACAAAATTGTATTTTGGAAAAAATATGTTCCTTAGCTTTTTTCTCTCGGCCTTTTTCCAAAAATATGTTGGGCTTAGTATTAGGACTGAGCGTCATCTCTAAGTCACAAGTCTAATATCATATTTATCAATTGATGATCAAAGTAGGTTGATTGATCCATGCCAACTCACTCACAAGGCATTGAGAAGTGGAGCCACCAAGGAATGTTGTTACATCATGTGGGATGTTTGAAAGATATAAATTATTTTATCTTTGGTAGAATTTTTTTATGAAGGCATACATATTTATAAATGGATTAGGGCATTGGGGCATGAGTGCGAACAAATGGTATTTGAATAAGAGTAGACTATGTTGAATGGTAGTGCATAATTACATTCCGGAAAAATTGAGAATATATATAATAGCTACACTGGGACCCACTTGTTTTAAACTTTATAGAGAGCCAAAGACATTAGAGAAACCTCTCTATTTCCTTATGTTATGGTGTTGCTACTATTATAAATGGAATATTTCTTACAGTTCTTTATGACGATTAAATATTAGAATCTATATAATAGCTATAGTGAGACCCACTTGTTTTAAAGTTCATAGTGAAAAAAAGACATTAGAGAAATCTCTTACTTCCTTATATTATGGTGTTCCTACTATTATAAATGGAAGATTTCTCATATGAGGATTAGATATTAGATGGAGAGTCACCTTGTTGGCTTCTCATTTAACTACAAAATATATTGGCATATGATACATGATGGTGACATGGCACAAGTGGATCTCACGTTCTTGTGCGAGAATGAAATGATTATAATAACTAAATGTTCTTAATTAGTATTAAATATTCTTAGTTAGTATTCATTGGTACCTCCATACTCATGGTGATTGTTTGAGAGAGTGGCTCTCTCACTGTAAAAATTTTCTTGTGCTAATGTCATCGCATTACTTCAAATGATTGCTACTACATTTTTGATAAATTCAAACATGATCTTGTTTTGGATAGTGGAAGGAAGAAGAAAATGGGCAACCATTTAATGGAGGTTCTTCTGAAGGAGGTATCATTTTTTTTTACATTGAAATCTGGATTCCAGGGTGAGAAAAATTAACACAAGGGTTGTTGATCAATTAGCCCATTCTTGCAACTATGATTCTGCTTCTAGAAATATGTTGTGCCACACATTCTTGATCCAAAACATTTATCAAGTGGTATATGGGTATTCAAGTGATAATGGCCATCTCGAATAAAGATTTCGATTTTGGGTTGTGTAATGTTGCAAATCATTTTCAACTATCCAATTGACTTTATTTAGTAGTTTTGCTCAAGCTTTGCATCCATGAAAAGTGATCATATTCTTGAAGCTACAAAATACCCTGGTGATAGTTAATTAATCGAAACTTTCCATTACGTTATTAATGTATGACTTAAACCCTATAATGAATTGGTGTAGAAACCATTTAACTTATTTTCTATGTCAAAGTGCTTTGTAGAATCTAAGAACGATGAGGCCCCCAAGCCAAAGCCAAAATATCCTCTTGATCTCCTACGAACCAGTAAAATGATTCTTAATGACTAGAGGAGGATTTATTCCAACATAAAGACTAAATTTCGAGAGGTTTATATTCAAGGGTTCTGGGATATGTATGATCCAAAAGAATTTTCCTTGTGGTTTTGTGAGTAAAAATACAACGATGAAAATGCAGTTTCATTTGTCACATTGAAAAAGGTCACAATATTCTTGAAATGAAGGAATTTTTAGCATACATAAGGCAGTATGGGCAGGAAAATGCACATTATTCTGATATCTAAGTCAATAAAATGAAAGTCAAAACAATTTTAAATGATGGGATGGGTTCTCAACACTCCTGCAAGTCGATAAAACAATCAACCATTCAAAACAATCAGTGTTTCATCTAACAGTATCCAATGGAACACTACTTAAAGGAATTTAGTGGCTTATTTGATGTTGAGATGAAGTTTTCTCAAACTACCCTTCAAAGAGATCGATGACTAGGATTTGTTGCCACACCACCATCCTCATATCTAGAAACAACCAGGGGTGCCCCAAAGGGCAGTTTATAGTTTTCGATGACTTCACATATGGTTTTGAACACATGTATACCAACACTTGGGACCCTCACTTCTACTGTTGTGAGAACTAGGACACCTCCAACTTGGCTTTAGGTGGCATCAAATAATAGCCATGAACCCCAACATTTTTAGTGCTTGCTTCAAAATTATTACTTATATTATAATTGTGTTGAATCTCGTAATGTTTATAATAGCGTTGATGTTTGCACCCTTACAAAATGTATACATATGATGTGTATTGATATTTTATGCTTGAATAGAACAAAGAGATGGAACTAGCATGGGCATGATCAACATGTTAAACACCTCACTATGCCTACCACCATTCACTCCCAATTAGTTTTCCATTTAGATTACAAACAATTTTTCTGATTTTTTTAGATTTGTACTCTGTATGATATAAATAATAGACATCATTAGTGCACATATGAGCTATGTAGGTGTCAATTGTACTTACATACCTTTCCTATAAAGTATTGTATTATTATAATATTATTCTTATGGATATGTAAGATGTTTGTAATGAAATTTAATGCTAATGTTAATGATTAATTATTAATCTTGATGTTAAAATAAGGAATTAAGTCTATTTTAGGGTTAATTTTAATTTATTTTTATGAGTTTTGAAATATAATGCTAATGAGTAAAAGATAAATGTAAGGGTAATCATTGAATAGAATAACGACATTAAAATTCTAGTGTTAAATGCTAATGTTATTTGGCAAATAATATAATTCATATTAAAGGTGAATAATTAGTGAATAAGGAATGAAGAATTTGATTTCATATAATTAGGAACATCTAATTAGAGATAGTGTTGGTGAATTAAGAGTAGTAATTGGACAAAGATGGATGACTTGGTGATGATATTTTTCTTTCTTGGGATAGGCATTAGAGAGGAGGGAGGTGAAAGAAAGGATTTAAAGTGGGATGAGATGGATGGAGACAATGGATTTTGTATTTGATTTTTAGGCATTAACTTGATTACCATTGGGAGGAGGAATGAAACAAAAGGGGACGACTAAAGTGGTTTGTCACAAGATAGAGTGTGAATTCAAAAAAATTATTTGATAGCTGTTATGTTACACAAACTAGGTTGTGTAACATACCCCCTTACTTTACCTATGTAAGACATTCATTAATGGTGAATTTTATCCCCTTTGCTCGGTCATGGAAACATGATTAGTAGGGTCACACCCTCGGTTTATCTCTTTTTTGTTTTTTCTTTCTTTACCTTTTATTCAGTATTATATCTTTCCTCCCACAAGGAATGGAGGTCACCAATCTCAAGCTGCCATGTGGTGGTTGATGACACGCTCATCCAAACAACAAGTGAGCTC
>APFE030380441.1:52724-80851 GCA_000404065.3 Pinus taeda | reverse complement strand
CTAGTCCCTTATCTTTGTCGGGTTTGGGTAGTGGTTTTGGATTATTTTCAAGTTTTTTCTTCTTAGTCATACACACAACTCAAATATTTATTTCTACCCTAAGTTCTTTAACAATTCTGCTAGAAATTGGGTGGGGGAGTAGGGCTTTTACATGCTCCACCACAGGTTCTTACCTTCTGTTTTTAATACTCAACTCTTTCCTAACAGGCACCCATCAGATGCACACTACTCTTTAGGAATGGCTAAACTCTCCCCGGTAATGGCGCCAAAATGTTGAGGTATAAAATGTGTTTTTTTAACTCCTAGTTATCTTCACATTACTTATCAATCCGGGCAAGATTTTCTATTTCAAGAGTGTACACAGTTTGTGGCAGCTATCTACTCAAGAGTAATGTTTCTAAATTGTAGTATAGTGCTTTCAAATATGAGAGTAAATGAATGCTTTAAATAAAACTCACTTGCAATTAAAGGAACTCAATGCTCTGAAACTAAATCATTTATTTGACAAAGTAATAGCAATTATCAGTCAAGGATACAGTAGCAATAACTCATTCCTTGTTAACTAATGTAAACTAAATCAAGCATAAATAAGATCCTCAATCTCAGAGTTTTGACAACAATAGCCAATGTTCTTTACAGTTGTTGATCTCACACACACCACACTAAATAACCAATGGGAAATGTTAATGAATTAAATTAATAATGCTACTACAATTGATCAAAATGAGATAATTATGCTAACTCTAAGAATGCTAGAAGGCAAACCCAAATGATTGTAGAAAGTAAATGAACAACAACATTATATAATAGATTTAATGAACAACAATACTTAAGTAACTACAATGAACAGCAAAGCTAAGTTACTGAAATGAACAACAAAGCTCTATAAGTAAACTGAACAGCACAACAATACACTTACGGAAAGCAATGATCTTGTTATGAGTGAAATGAATAGCAACACAATTCAATTATAGCATATAAAACAGAGAAATTCATTAACTCTGGAAATATGAAATAGTAAAGCGATGTGACTGGAACAGATAGAAATAAAACCAAACCATCACACGGTAAGAATCGTAAAGGAATGATACAAGAATAGCAAGTGAATCCACCAGGTTCAGGCCTTTAGCTACTAGTGAACACCGCTGGATTACTTCAGTATGAAATAAGTAACAACAACTGTATTATATATTAATCATATGCAAAATTATTACAGACAGTTCGTACTCTGTTTCAACAACGAGAGTAGATGATCAAAGTAAAAATACAAAAGTAATTTATGAATAATCTCCTCCTATTCCTTACAATTGATGTCCCTTTTATAATGGCCAAACGGATAAAATAGTAACAGCGGATAGAATAGTAACAGCGATCCTTCAGGATCAAGAGATCCTGAGAGACCTACTTAATATTCAATCTTTAGTTAGCTCTTTGTATTTTGCGCTGATGCTGCGATCTTCTCTGTCTTTATCCATAACTGCGTGCTCCATCCTTGGCTTGCTTCCTATACGCTGCTTCCTGGTGAAGGAACAATAGTTACTCCACTTTGTCTTTTTCCTTCTCTCGAGTAGGGAATGGTAGTTTTCCCATTTCAGTTTTTTCCTACATGAGAAAAGACAATAATTAGCTAAATTGTGATAATCACTAGTTCCCTAATTTTTACTATAATCCTTTGATATATGAATATCTTTAGGACATAAAGGGGATATAATTAAAGGAAAGGATGAGGAAATAAATGGAAAATTCATACCTTTTCCATAGCTCAAAAGTCCATGCCCCTGAAATCCTATCCATGACATCCCTGCGCTCTGGTCAAGGGGCCGCATTTCGGCCTGAACCCTATAGGTGGGAGTTCTATCCATCATCAATTCTAACTCCTACAATTATGCTCATCATGCCCTACTGACCTACAAAAGTTGCAGAACAACTGTTGCGGTGTCTGTACAAACTTCTGCAACGTATGAGAGTTATCCATGGCATGTTTTCCCAGTGCCTGACAGATAATGCACCACATTGCAAGCCCCATGCTAGGTCTTGCTTGAACTTATGGCCTTAAAGGCATCAACCCTCCTGCTTCAATATAGTTCACAAACACTTGGAAATGGTCCTTGTCATGACCCTGACTCTTGGATTTCAAGCACCATACCTCCTAGCGCACCTTTGGTCAAGTCGTCCTGTCCTGCTTCAGACTTTTCATCTTAAGGCATAGATCCTTCAACTGCACATGGATCTGCTGAACCCCCAGGTTTGGATCTTACACCGGAGTTTCATGCAGTCTCATTGCGATCTCTAGGGCCTCCGCCTGAGTTGTTATTTTCTGCTGCGACGGCGCAACCCTTAATTGTGGCAATAGCAAAGTAGATGGACTATACCTTTCTAGTTGCCTTCTTTCTTGAACTAATATTCTCATAGCTAGAGTTTTGTGGCCTTTGATCTTCTGATTCCTCTTCTGTTGTAGAGACTGATTCTTCCTCCTTAAGCTCAAAATCTATCTTCTCAGGTTCCTTTGATGGGACTTCATGTTTAATAACATCTTTCACCTCTTTAAACACCACATCTCAGTTGTACACAACCTTCCTTGTTATTGGGTTCCAAATCTTACAACCCTTTAAACCATCCTTATACCCAATAAATATGCATTTTTCATATGTGGAGTCTTATCCTTCGACGCTGATGAAGGTGATCTATTGACCATGTAACATGTTGTCTCCACCTCCTCTGTCCATAATTCCTGTCCTAACCCAGCACCACTGAGCATGCTTCTTGCCCTTTCCATCAATGCCTTGTTCATTCTTTCCGTAACTCCATTTTTCTCAGTTGTGTATGGAGTAGTCTTCTGTCATGCTATACCACACTTCTTACATAATTCTTCAAACTCCTTCTTGCAAAAATCTCCACGGTTATCTATCCTCAACATCTTTATCTTCTTCTCTATTTGGATTTCCACAAGAGCCTTAAATTCTTTAAACCTGTCAAAAACTTTAGATTTATTCTTGAGGAAATATATCCATGTATTCCTTGACAATTCATCTATAAATGATACATAGTACACAGACTTACCCAGTGATGGAACCTTCAGAGGTCCAAACACATCGTTGTGCACAAGCTCTAATATCTGTTTTTCCCTCTTACCACCAGAGGGGAAACTCAACCGATTCTGCTTCCCATATACACAATTTTAATAGAAATCAAAATCCAGATATCTATTAGTCATACCTTCTACCATAGCTTTACCATGAATTATTCGAAGGTCCTTCTCTCCAATATGTCCAAGCCTTTCATGTCGTAGCATGGTATTTTCTCCAAAGACCACTAGATTTTTTTCAGGAACGACCAAAATGTTGCACCCATCAACAACAATGCTACCTTCCAACTTGTACAGGGTTCCAATCCTAACTCCCCGCATCACTACGAGTGCTCCCCTAACCATCTTGCAGGTATTTTTCTCGAACACTATTTTTACACTTGCATCATCTAGCTTGCTTACTTAAATCATATTTCTAGCCAATGGAAGAATATGTAGAACACCCAAAAGTGTTCTAATCCTCCACCTTACAACTTCAACTTTACTTTTCCGCGACCAACGATTCTAGATTTCCTATTATCCCCCAAGAAGACATCATCACCATCATATTTCTCATACTCGCAGAACCACTCTCTATGGGGAGTGAAGTGAAAGGATGCACCTGATTCAATCAGCCATGCCTCATGATCTACATGTGTACTTGAAGAAGCCAAGTACACATCCCCACCTTCATCTGAGGTGATTTTTTCTTTTGCAGAAGGAGAATCATTAGATCCCTTTCCTTTGTCAAGAGTTTTAGATTTACAGTCCCTTTTGTAGTGCCATTCCTTTCTGCAGCACACCTTTATAGGTTTTCCAGGAGATTTAGATCTCCCTCTAGATTTATATCTCCCACTCGATGACTTTTTTTTTTTTTGTTCTGGGACCATCCTCGTACAAAGAAGGCATAACCATTATATCTCTCCATATTTTTCTGTCTCATCTCCTCCATCAACAAGGACAACATTATTTCATCAAACTGATAGGCAGTTGCATTGCTACCTATTGCAATAACTAGAATATCCCATGAACCTAGTAGAGAACACAACAAACTGATCACTTATCTTCATCTCAAATTTTAATATCAATAGATAATAACTGACTTACCATAGTATTAGATGCATTCAAATTCTCTGTCACTGAGTCTCCATCTTTCATCCTCAAGTTATACAATTTTTTCTATAGGAATAGTTTATTCACCAGAGGCTTAGATTGGTACAAAGTCCCTAACCTGTCCCACAAATCCTTCACCGTAGCTTCCCCTAATACATTCAACAATATTGAATGTGAGACACACATTCGCATTGCGCTCTTTTCCTTCCGATCCAACTTCTTCCATTCTTCATTGGAAACTCCCATTGGTTTAGTACTCGGACCTATAGTGATCTACTTATCTTTATCCACCAACAGATCCTCCATCTTGAGTTTCCAAAACTCAAAACTCTGACCATTAAATTTCTCGATCTTTATCTTCCCACAGCTCGCCATCTTCTTTCACCACCAAAAATCGATCCTGCAGACCTCCCAATGAACAGGGTCTACCGCAGGCCTGAGTGAAACCCCTTAGCAACAAAGGCGTCCCCTTGAAGCCAAAACAGTTCCGATACCAAATGTAGGTTTTAACCTCGTACAAAAATTACCTACATACAAATTCTAAAAAAACCTGAAAATAAACAATAACAAGAGCGTAACACATAAAACACATATACACAAAGATTTTTCCCTGGATCCCAAAACCAAGACTACCATCTTGATTTTTCATTATGTTCCTTTCAGTGTTACAATACATATATATACATGCCGATACCATGGACCGAAAACCATCATGCCCAAAACCATGTGCGAAAACCATGCACAAAATCATAGGTAGGTCCGCCCACCCAATATAGGGTCCAAAAATAATTTCCCCAGGGTGTTTCCGCGGACCTCATAGAGGGGGGCTAACCGCCCCCCTCTGAGCCCCCCACTGCGCAATCGACGCAATGAAGTGGGGGCTCTACCCCCGTCTAACCCCCCGGTTAACTAGGGAGGCTAGTCATGGAAAGAATATAACACAACCCAACAAAATCCACATATAATATAATTTCCTTAATCCATATACTTTTGTACTGTAACATAGTTGGAACAAGCTAATAACAATAGACATATTATTTTCCAAGATATTTGAATTATCTAAAAGATTTAGGCTTAACCAAAAACTGCTATAAAATAAACAAAACTTAACTCAATGTTCTACAAGACATAATTGGCCTTTTGATATTTGTTTGGCTTCATCTCATTTTGGGAGTTCTACTCAGAAGAATGGGTCCTTGGAAGGACACTTGACCTGCACCATAATAAAAAAACATTTGTGGATTTAAATTTCCACAATGATCATTTAAAAACATATAAAAGTATCTTGTACATTGAAAATTATTGAAAAATGTAAATCACAAAAAGCTCTAAATTGATGGTTCACAAAATGATATGCATAAATATGGAATTAATAAAACTAGATAATTTTGACATATGTAAATGGACAATTTCCTTCAGTAATTGGATATTCACATGTATAGAAAATTAATTGCAAATCATAAATGAATAGAAAAATTAATAAAAGTATATGTGAAATAATAAATGTACAAATTCTAATAAAACATTCCTAATAGCATTTATTACAAGTTAAAGCTCAAAATATGGTTGACTTCTAGAGTGTCTCATTGATAAAATTTTTAAAAATATAATTAACATCTATGAAAAGATAAATTGATTCAAATAATATTGTAAAATTAACATTAGAAAAAAAAATGTTTTTAATGTGATCTACCTCACCAAAATAACATATGATGAAGAAAAAATGTCCGATTAAACTTTGACATAAATTAAAGAAACTTTTTCTTAGAAAAATGGAAACAATCCACTCAAAAAAAATTTAATATTAAAAAATGATAACAGTATCTATACGAAATTGAATTACTATACAACTTGAGTGGGCCTAATGATTAAGAGCATATGTTTCCTCCTAAGAGGTCATAGGTTCAAAACCAGAGAGGGAAGAGTATGTATGCCTTCATAGACTTAAAATATATAATTGTGCAGAGGTGGGTCCCTTGTCCCACAAACAAGGGAGTCTCATACACCATTTTTCATATACCAATTTGGTAAATTGAATAATAATAATAATAATATAATAATTTATTTATTTATTATTTAAAATTATTCTTGATCTTTTTTTTTATAAATTTAAGCTAAATTAAATATAATGTAGATTTTGATAAAAATATATAAGTAAGTATAATATGGAAGTAAAATCATCAAAATATAAAAACAAAAGTAACATGGAAGTAAATTATTTGCATCAATATTTGAGCATATTGAAATTGAATAAAAATGTCTATGAAGATGGTATTTTTCATTGTTGAATTACAGGAATTCAATTTTTAAATATATAAATACAAAAATTTGAAGCTTCACCTAAAAAAATAACATTAATTATATCATAGATCAGAAAAAGATTGAATAAACACGCTCCAAACGTGATGGGTTAGAGATATTTAAATATATCTAACAACTATACTAGACAATTTGGATTGAAGTGCGTGTTTCTTAAATATGCCACCAAGTATTGTGATGTTAAAAATCTAGTGAAGGGATAGGCCAATTGGTAATGTGGTGATGTTAAAATATAGTGGAGGGGAATTCACCGCTCTAAATTATTGGGAAACAGTTGAACAATATAACTATTTTATCTCGTAAGCAAATTTTAAAAAGTGTTTGAATCTAATTAACGAAGATCATAATACCATGCTCAATAGAATCAATTGAAAACTTCTCTAGACTTGGTTTTTGGAGATATTTTTTGGCTATGTTGTGTATTCCAGTAATCTGATGACCAGTGGGATCCACCATTGGAATCTCTGAAGCATTCAATGAAGAAGATGGGTGAGCAGAAGGTCACTGCAAAGGTGTGTCAACGGGAAATGGGAATGGAGGAGTGGTAATCTCAACAGGAAATGGGAATGTAGGTAGTAATATGTGTAAATGGGAATTATAGATATGGAGCTATGGCATGGTATATAATGGATATTATTTGATGGAGCAAGTCATAGGGGTGTTTATGGTGTGGTTATATTCATTTTCTTCTCTCGGAATTTGATGTTTAAATGAAAATTAGGTATTGACAAAGGCACAAATTTTACAGTTAAACTCCTTGATATGTGGTTGTCCATGATTATTTCTCTTTGGAATAGGGAAGAGTATTCATACTGTATGGGGATTCAAAATTCCTTGTGGACTAATTCAATGGAAGAGTTGACTTAAGGGTCCTTCATTTAGAATTGTGGCAAAGGAAAATCCACTATCTACAAGTGGAATATGGTGATGTGCTAGTTCGTCACACATATAATGAAAATAATGTCATGGCAGATATGTTCTCAAAGGAGCTTTGTTATTGGATGTTGGGTTAATTTCCATCTTAGAGGCATTTAAAGGCAATACGTTGTCAGTTGCATCCTTTAATATGCTTGATCCTGTTTAAATAAAATTCAAAAGATATCTAAATTCCTTTCCTATATTTGGGGCCATCATATTTCCCTCCTAGTGGATCCCCATATTATTTAAAATGGCTTTAATATTTCTTACTTTGTACTTACTAAATTTGGTGTAAAGATGATATATTTTTGGGTATCAACGACATTGTTCTGAGGTGCTTCTATGCTTATTTAGTATCTTGAGGCAACTCAGATACTATTATCATATCATTTTTAACTTAAAATATCAAATATGATGCTCACTCACTATTCCGAGACTAATTCCCGTTCCATCACAAGTTACTATGATAACTTAGCACAACTTAACTTCATTTAGTGAGTTTATTATCAAGAAGCAATTCCCAATTATTTGACTTTGGAAAACCTCCATGCAGGTGGTTTGCAAAAAATATTCTATTATTATAACCAATTTTCGGTGACTCCCTAGATGAAAAGACTTCTAGGGAGGTAGGTTCATTATTTTACAACTTCCCCAACAATAATATTGGCTTAGGGGATCCTGACCTAGGTTCAGAGTTAGTTGCGCCAAACAAATCCCTACACTACTGGGCCTTTCATCATCAATCCATAGTGTGTAGACTGAAGTATCACCCGAAGCAGTATGGGGGAGTGCTTGAACCAAGTTTCTACTCCCAGAGATCAATGTGATGTCCTTTTGTGACCTAGATCTTCCTTCGTGCAGAGCTCTGGGCCCTTATGGCCTATCACTGTAAGTTCCCTTAAACATCTTCTAGACCTCCGCAAAGTCTACAACTGACTTTTGTGGACCATAAATATGCCATTTGGCTACTTACGTGCACCACAGATTACTATTAGACCAGTATTTACTCAGAACTACTTAAGTGTTTAATAACTTTAACAGAAAGTGTAATAATATCTGCGTAATCACTTAATATCAATTGTGTTCACATAACAATATGGATCAAGTAAAGTCACATAGCAATACATCATTATTTTATAAACCCATTATTCATCACAGCATAAAGCACATTCATATATAACAGAAGTAAAGGGATAAACACGGAATTTTTGTAACAATCTTCTTTATTGATATTAAGTTAAGCTTATAGACTCAAGAATTCCCTGTGCACTCAGCTATAGACACTACTCTGGGCCTCTGTGTACTTAGCTGCAGAGTCTTCCTTCTTAGTCTCCTGCTAACTCTCTAAACTCTTTTTGTTGTACCCGTAGATAAACTTCATTCTTCTCTCCCTTAGACTCTCTAAGACACACCTATTTATACAATCCCATGGTCTGCAGACCATGGGTAGATCTTCAAAATCTTACTCAAGTTACATAAAAGAAAGGTAAAACCCCTTTTTGACTCTTAACTAGCTACTTTATCCACGACAACAAATTGCAAAGACTTTACATTAAAACTTGGGTTTTTGCCCCAAAATTGACCCAGGGGACCCTATCCCAGTAGGCCCCCATCACAAAGATCGTGAATCACCCTCGAGTCACTTGGCTGGTGCAAAGATCTTACTATGAATATCCCCCAGCTCCACCTTCACCACTGCTACTTCAGCTACGATCTGCATGGCTTCCTGCTTCACCTGATTGACCAATTGTTCCGTGGTTGGTCTTGTACTGTCCTGCTTGATCTTTTGTTGTGTAAGCTGCAGGTTCGCCAACTTGTCCTACATGTTGATGGAGACTTGGTAGGCTTCTTCCAGCTAAGGATCCAACCATGCCTTAAGGAGTACCTCTTTTTTCTGTGCTACTTTGACTTGTTGAAGGAGTTGCTTTCCCTCCTACAACTTGGCGAGGCGCTATGCTGTAGCCACTAAGTGCGCCGTCGCCTGCACTTCGTCGTACTACTGCTGAAGTTTTTGGACCTTTGTATTTAATATCTACAGGTTGGGATCTTCCTGCAGGGTCTTTAGTACTTCGATGGCCTGCTCAAACAATACTGTGCAGTCCACAACCGTGGCATCAATAGTAGCTACTCCATCCCTAACAGCAGCTTCACATTGTTACCTTACTTTTAGCAGGGATGAAGGTTGTGACTTGAGCTCCAATTCAGTGATTTTCATATTCAATTCGAACTAAACTTGGGCCACCTTTTTCTTAGCATCACAAACACCTGTAGCAAGTTTCTTTATCTTGGCCTCAAGTGGTGCCTCCTCAGGTATGTGCAATTTTGGCACTATCCTGCAAGCCTCTTCTTCTTGTCTTTCTTGGGCTTATGGGTTTCATGCACCGATGTAGGTTTCAGCCTAGGCAACCTTAGTTCCATACGAACAGGAGTTGGAGCCTCCATTCTTACAAATTCTAGGGCCGCTAGTTCGGAGGTAACAGTTCCTCCAGTACTTGCTGTCTCACCCGGTCTGGACATAGTGTTGCACATAAACTATTGGGTTTCCTCAGGTAGGTATCAAACACAGAGTTGGCAACTAAATCTACAAAAATTTATGGATTCATAAGCAACAAATAGCACAAAGAAAAATTTCTAAGGATGCAAAGTGTTCTCTGCTAGACGGCCACGCGTAATTTATAGGCATGTTTGAATTCAAATTCAACCGCTCCCCCTAATATATGCCCATAAATTCTTATTTGGAAGTAGATCTCCAAATATTTTAGCCTTAAATGTCACCATTGCTCCTCTTAACAGTCTCCTCGCTATCAAATCATGAACAATGACTATAACCGTCATTTTTTGGTTGTGTTGCGTGGTATGTTCCTCTATAGCGTAGCTCCCTTCACGCCACTTCTGGTACTGTCACATCACCCTTTTTCGCGCATCCCCTTTGTCACGTAATTCTACAAACTAGGCAGTGTAGCTTATATTCTCGTGCTCCCTTGTAGCTGCTTGATGCACTAAGATAGTGCTATCATCATATAGTCATTGGGTTGGATCCCTTGTGTATTGTTTTAATCAGCTCCAATTTACCCTTCCCGAAAATGGTTCTCCATTCAACTTCGCGAGCTCAATAGCACCAACATTTGTAATTGCTTTGACGACATATGGTCCCAACCAGTGCATCTAAAACTTTCCTGGAAACTTAGCGAACATACTGTCATATAATAAAGCCAAGTCATTTACCTTGATGGTGCACAGTTTGATGTGTCGATCATGCCAAGATTTTTCACGTTCCTTCTGAACCTGTTGATGGAATCCAACCGAAAACCTACCTTCTTCGAGCTCCATTAGTTGTGCGAGACGTTCTTCCAAGGTTCCATGGTCCACCATTCCTGTAAAAGCCATTATGCGTAGACTAGGCATGATGTACTCCATAGGCATCACATCTTCTACTCCATAAACCAATTGAAAAGGTGTCTGACCTGTGAGATATTTTCAAGTAATCCTATATGCCCATAATACAACTAGTATGCACATGTCCCAATCATTCCACTGCATGTTGCAAATATTTGTCAGTGCATTCTCCAATATCTTATTGAAAGCCTCAACCGTTCCATTGGCCTAAGGATGATATGATGTACTTTTCTGATGGTAAACATGGAACTCTTATGTTAGTGCACTCATCGTTTCATTGAAAAAATGTGTACTGCAATCACTCATCAATACCTTCGAGCAACCGGCCTAGTCAACACATATTCAAACAAAAACTTTTCTTTTGTTGCCCCTATATAGTCTTTCACAGGTTGTGCCTCCACCCATCTGGTCAAATATAATGTTGCGGTGATGATATAACGTGCCCCAGTTTTCTTGCCTAGGGGATGAATCAATCCAACAAAATCAATGGCCCATTTCTCAAATGGCTTCAATGACAATTGTGGATTCAGAGGCAGTTCATCCCTTCATGATGGTCTGCCCATTCTTTGACATGCATTGCATGCCCTACAATATGCTTTAGAATCTTTATGCAGCATTAGCCACCATAACCCAACGCGCAAAACCTTTTGTGTTGTTTCTTTTCCTACATAATGCCCTCCTGCAGATCCTCCATGAGCTTCAGCGAGGATGTGATTTCGTTCAAAATCAGGTACATATCATCGGAGTATCTTGTCTGATCCCATTTTATACAAATGGCATGCAATTAATGAGAACTCTGTCGTGCACACCACCAACTCTTTCCTTTGCTGATTGGTGTATCATTATGGAGCCATTCCTGTAGTCAAGAAGTGGATAATATCCGCAAAGTGGTTATCTACTACACGCACTCCAAAGAGCTTCGCATCACGTAGCCTTTCCACCAAATTAGTAGGCTCCTCTCCTTTCTCATTGTATGACAGATGGTTAGACCATGCATTAAACCTTCCTGGCTTCACAATTACCTCAAAATCATATTCTTAAAATAACAATAGCCATCTGCATATTTCCCCCCAACACAGGATTATTAACTAGATACTTCAATGCAGAATGGTCTGTGTACATCTTGAAATTTCCATCAAACAGGTAATGTCTAAATTTTTAGAGTGCGTACACCATAGCCAAAACTTCGTGCTCTATCATCAAATAATTATTTTCAGCCTTCAAAAATTTTCTACTCGCAAATGCTATAGGGTGGTCCATCTCTCCTTCGCCAACCTGCGTCAACACTTCCCCTAGCGCAATACATGAGGCATGAATATGCACATGGAATTCCTTCTTCCAATCTGGGAAGACCAAGGTTGGTGTGGTAACCATATTTTCTTTCAATATGTCCAGACTGCATTGACATTCTTCATCCCAACATAATGTATTGTCTGTCTTCAGCAGTCTGTCCATAGGCACGGTAATCTAAGCATAACTCTTCATGAACTTCTGATAGTATCCAATATGGCCCAGCATTGCACGTAGCTATTTGACACTTCTCAGGGCCTCCAAATTGACTATCATTACAATATTGGTATGGTCCACCATTAGTCCTCACTTGCACACCACATGACCCAGAAAAATTCCAAAGGGGACACAGAACAAGCATTTCTTCAGGTTTAGCGCAATCTGATACCTTCGACACATATCGAACATCAAAAGAAAATTGGCTATGTGGTGCTTTTCTAGCCCAAAGACTTTCTAGTCATCAAAATATACCTCCAAGAATTTCTGAATAAATTTTTTGAACTCCATGATGACTACGCGAGAGAATATTGTCGGCACATTCGTAAGTCCAAACAGCATGACAATGTATTGGAAACAACCCCATTCCATCGTGAAGGTAGTTTTAGTTCTATCTTTTGGCGTGATGTTAATCTGATTATACCCAGAGAATCCATTAGCGAATGAGTAGGCCTCTTGCCCTCCAACATTATCTAGTACCTCATCTGTAAATGGTGTTGGAAAGGAATCATGGACGCAGGCATCATTAAGTTTGCATAAATCGAAACAAATCTTTATTTCATCTTTTTGTTTCTTTTCCTAAACCATCATGGGGCTCACCTAATCAGATTCCTCCTCTGGTTCGATGGTGCCCACTGCCAGGATCTTATCCAACTCCAAGCAGACTTTTTCCTTATACTTTGGATTCATGTGATATGACCTCTACTTCATGGGCTTTGCATTTGGCTTCAAAGTGATTTTCATAACGCCCAAGTCTCCTATCATACCTTTCAAGTCCAAAATTTTTGTAGGAAATAGATATTGATATTTGTGGAGCAGCTAAGCAACTTTATGCACGGTAGCCTCATCCCAGTAATCCCCAATATTCGTAAATTTCGGCTCCACTTTAGTACCAATGTTTACTTGCCTAGTTTTTAATGACGCGATGATATCTAGATTCTCTATCTGTAGGCCTTCAACCTCGTGGTGGCCTTCTGCTTCTAGTATATTGATATTTCTTGGATCCTCATATTCTCCTTCGATAGTCACATTATAGCATTCCAAGGCATGGCACAGCTGGGTGCTCCAATATGGTTGAACCAATTCCAAACGATCCTGCAGTATTCTGAAGATGGCTGCCTTAACTTCCTGCAGCACCTTGTCAATGCTTTCTAACCCATCCTCAAAACTGAAGGTCATCAAAAATCCTTCACTTAAGATGTCCCACTCTGCAGTTTCATGGCAGAGCTCTATTTCCAGGTACCAATTCATGGGGATTATATCCAGACTATGACAGAATAAATGCACCCATTCTGGCTGTGGCTCTGTTCCATAAAAATTAGTCCACTTTGCCAAATGATCATGTGGATCATACCTTCCATCATATTTCTCAGTCATCTGAACTTTTGGGCAACCAAATTGCAACCTCATAATTCTCCTATGATCATGCCATCCATCAAAGTTGTCTTTGTGTGTACCCCACCACCAAGTGGGCATATTGCGTAGCGTCAAATCCAACATGTGCAAATGGTGATCCTCCGGAACTTCCCTTTCAAAAGCATCCAAGAACTTATCTACATCATTCAATCCATCATAATAGGGTAAATTTCTTACCACCGATGACACACATTTCCATGATTTAGTCATCATGTTGCAGTGTAGTGTAGATACTCCGTGAAACCTATTTTTCCAATGCTACAAATCTTCATCTGAATCCGACGTACAAGAGCTTTTGCAGTCCCATGAAATTTGTCCATCGATGGTCAAATTAATCCAATCTTGGTCTTGCATTGTAATTTTATAGACTTGATCGAAATCATCATCACTTTCTTCATAGTCGTGGACCGGTTCAGTATAGTGTGGTCCTTCTGCAGGGTCCAATGGTACTACAACACAGAGTGATTTCCTTTCAAATGACATTATACACTTCTTCAAATTGATTACCCCATTCATATCAATAGGTCAATCAATTCCAAGGAGCGTGGGGTATGGATTGTTGTCATCAACAATTTCAATCACTTCAAAGTCAGACAGCACGCTCGCACCTTCGATATCTACAGTCACTCGAGGAAATCACCCCATAGGGATAATTGTCTGCTGGTTTGCCATCCTTAGCTGTATCAGAGACAACTTCAACATAGGCCTCCCATTCTCTCCCATTATTGTTTAGGAAAAACATTCGCATCATATCCCAGATCCAAAATAACTTGGTCCATCTCATAGTCTCCTATCTGTGCGATGAGCCTCATCTCGCACTTTGTTCTAGTCTTATGTTTGCTAATATTTATGACTGTGTGGTGTCCTTCAAGAGCATTTTCCTTACCATCACATTTGTTTATCAATTCTTGTATCCCTTTCACCACCTTGCTATCACTCAGTAATTTCATACAAGTCCAAGAAGGTGGTAAGCACAAAGGGGTCAACCTCTGCAGACAGTTTGTCCTCACTTCTTGAGGTAAAGGCCTCAGTGAAGCTCTTCTTTGCTTCCATGAATGTTTCCTTTGCGCACTCCAAATCAAACCCAATCTCCTTTTCTGGGGCCTTGCATACCCACCTTTTTTCTTCAGGTTGTTTCCCTTTATCATCATGAGTCATTATTCTACTTCGCAGCACGATATTCACATTTGGATCCTCCTCGTGGGGCTCATCCCTCATCATTTGTAAGTTATGGGTAAGGTGCTGAAACTGTGCCTTCTTCTCCTACATCTTGGCTATCATCACATGACATTATTCTATGGTATGGTCAAACTGAGTGCAGTATTGGCATGACGGGCGTGTCTACTTCATACACTCTCGTGCATAGTTCCCTGGGGTTCCGCAATTATAGAAAATGACTTGTCCCTAACCTCTGCTAGGTCCTCCTCCTCCACAGCCTTGTCTGCTCCCCTGATATCCTCCACGATCTCTCCCAACACCCTAATCTAGAGGTCAATTTTCTGCTTGCATTTGATACGCAAGCATCCTTTCCATTATTAATTCACATCTACGATAATGGCACTCATCATGGCCCATCGATTTACAAAAATCGTAGAATAATTGTTGTGGTTGTAGTTCCACAATTTGTTCCATAATTCCATAATATATTTTTTATTTATTATTAAATAGTGATCCCCCAGTAGTAGGGATCAAGTCCCTAAATTATCTCCTCCTCCAAATCTTCATAACCTACCGAATATTTTCATAATATTCCACAAAAATAAATAATATTAGTCACAAGTATCCAATTATTCATAAAACTTCTTAATGAATATATTAAAGTTAAAAATACATTATCTAATGCAAAAAGAGAGGTTTAATGTGCTGAAATATGGTCATAGGCCTTAAATTAATGTTTAATTTAGAGGTATGGGCCTTAATTTATGTCTAAGTTAGAGGCCCATCATACCCCCCTGCTGACAGTGTTGCTCATCCTCTGAGCAACTTAGTGACCTCATTGTGCCTCATTCATGGCCCTGGTGGCCTCTCTCTTGTGCATTAAGCATCTTGGCTGTAAGTTCTGCAAGGACAAGCCCAAAAACATATTTGTGCAAAGGAAAATAATTGTTTCTTGAGACCATTAGCTTGCCTTCTTCCCCTTATTCAAGATGGGTTCTAACTTCTTGAATATTTTTTAGTTTGGCAACTTAGGTCTTCCAAACCCTCATCAACCTTTTTCTCGCTTGTTTCGCCATTTGGACATCTCTAACACCTTCAAAATACATTTAGATGAGAACTAGGACATCCTGTAGTAATTCCTGTCAAAACTACAAGAAACCTACAGGAAACCCATTTTTAGCATAAACGATATTCTGAGCCTAGGACAAGCCCTCAACTTGACTCCGATGCCTTTTTCCCATTTTTAGGCCTTGGACAAAAGCTAGAAAGATATTGGAGACCTCTTGGAAAACATCTTTTCATCACTGTAGTTTGAGTTTTGTTTTGATGGTGAATGCCTCATTTCCTTTTGTTGCCTTCTTCTTCTCTCTTGTAGCTTAGATGACTGCCTAATGGCCTTGGAGTTCTTTGTTTTGATTAGGTCTCTCTTAAACTTTTCCAACATGGAGTTTAGCATAATTTGTTCATTTCTTCCTTCTTGTAGCAACATTTTTCCTTCCTATAGTAGTCATTCCTCCTCTTTCAGGGTCTTGGTTTAGCATAATTTGTTCATTTCTTCCTTCTTGTAGCAACATTTTGCCTTCCTATAGTAGTCATTCCTCCTCTTTTAGGGTCTTATAACTGTATGGGAGTGATGAGAAATGATGAAGATGGATTGGATGATGATGCTAGGGCTCAAAGGGAGTAGTGCAGGTTTGTGAAAGTGGAAAGGATTCTCTGGTTTTTTTTGAATGAAATGGGATGGATGAATGATGAATAGATAGTGAATATGAAGTGGATGGAAGGCTTGGAGTGCTATGGTGACTTGGCCTTTGCAAAAATTTCTTCTTTTAACTGTTGTCCTCATTCCTTGAAATCATCACCCTTCATAATTTGACTTTTCAACATTGCATGAGTGAAGGAGTGAGATGCAATTAACTAGTTGAAGGGCGTTGAGGCTGCTGACCCATACTTAGCTTATAAAACCTCATCTCTCATGCATTGACAACACATTTATAACTATAATATGCTCAAGGGAAGAGGTAAAGAATATTGCATACATGTACCTACCTGATGGCCTTCTTGTAGATGTTGTTTGTTGGAGAGTGAAATCCTTTCTTGTATTTGCTGCATGTGTTTTTCTATTTTTTCTCTAATGTTGTTCCTTAATGTACAATTACTAGATGATAATGCTGATGAATCCTCACTGTGTTGGTGGTTCCCTCTTGTTAAATCCCCTTGTCATGTTTCTCTGATGGATGTGGAGGGTTGTATATGTCTCCTTATCATTGTCTGATGAAGCCAACCTCTGGTTTTTCCCTTTAAAATTGTTCAATACCAATTATGTAGGTGTTGTTCTGTATCCTATAGGATCTCTTATAGGATCCTGTAGGTTTCAGGGAATCCTGTAGGCTTATAGGATTTCCTTTTGTAGCCAGCTTGTTTTGTCCATATCTCCAAAATAGTAGAATGGACTGACCTGAAACTTTCTAAGCATGTTGCCATCATCATTATGCACCTCCCCATAAAAAATTTGGTTAATGGATGCACGGATCTAGAGAAAAACTAAAAATGGTTGAAGGTGACAGAGGATGATTTCTTGGAAACTGTGCATTGGAATTTTCTAAAATTGCTTCGACATGTTACCATCATCCATATTCATCTCCCCATTAAACAATTGTTTAAGTGGATGCACAAATATCGAGAAAAGGAAAAAATGGTTGTAGGTGATGGACGTTGATTTCTCAAAAACTATGCACTGGAATTCACTGGAATTGCTTGAGCATGTTACCATCATCCATATTCATCTCCCCTGAAATAGCTTGGAAAATGGATGCATGGTTTTCAATTTATGGCAAAAACAAATTTCTTCTCTTTGTATTTTTGTATCCTGTAGTAAAAAAAGTCCTATAGTTTTTTAGGACAGCAAGCAAACTGAATGGTAGAAGCTTGAGAATTATGGGTCGATGGTGAGAATAGATCAGGGTGATGGATTAGCTTGGCCTTGGCCTTGTTGGAGCATTTGAGCAAAGGAAGAGAAAGTCAAAATTTGACTTCTTTTGACTAGGGTTGGCCAATTTTTCTTTTGATACCAACTTGTTTTTTTTGCTTGCAGATGTTGGATATTACATGCATTCATTAGAGAGATACATGAAGCAAAGATTTTTTATTTTTTCCTTTCTCTTTTTTTTTTTCTAGGCCTACTAGCGGCCTCAAGGAGTTTTTCAACTAGTAGGTCTACCTAGGTGCCTCAAAGGAGGTTTTCAGCTAGGATCGTTTCTTTTTTTCTCTTTCTTCTTTTTTTCCAACCCATTGACCACCTCATGGAGGTTTTCAATCAGTGAGCCAATCTGAGGCACCTCAAAGGAGGTTTTCACCTGAGATTTTTTTTTTCCTTTTATTTTTCATTTTTTTTCTACCCTACCCTACTTGAAAAACAAAATCACTTTCAAGTATAATAATACTTCCAATGGAGCCATGTGCACATCAAGATGAAAAACAAAATTATGTGTAGGCTTGAAATGTAGGCTTGAAATGTATGCTTTGACATGTACCTAGATTTGAATGATCAAATTCTTTGACTTTGATGATATCAAGTGCAATTGAAGAAGAGAGTGTTGCTACAACTTAGTGATTGTATGGAACCAAACCTCAATATAACTTTCATGTCCTTGGCTTGATTGCTTATATGGATCATTCTTCATGACTTCTTTTACCATGACCTTCAAATCTTCCTCTTTTTGTTGATTGTTCTCTTGAATACTTGGTGGATTTGATGGTAACCATGAGGAGCTTTCTCAATATCTGATTTTGTTGTCTACTCTTCATCAAATGCAGCCCATGATTCTTTGATCCTCTCTTTCAAATCTTCTTTTTATGCATGTTGTCCTTTAATGATACCAAGAGAATCTCTTTTTTTCTATACTCTTCTTGAGCTATGGTGAATACCATTGAGCTGAAGAGGAGATGTTTGGAAGTGTTGTACCTCAGCATTATAAGTGGCTTGAGCTACTTCAATGTGTCGATTTAAAAATGGTGGTACAGGTAAGTGAGTGGGAGTGTATATTTGAGATGGATGTGGTTGGGATTGTGGTGGTGGTGGAGGTGAATATTAAGGATAACATGGAGTTGGGTATGGATGATATTGAGGAAAATACTGAGTATATTGTCGATGGCTCCCATAAGTTCCTTGCCAACTGTGTTTCCAAGATTGGTTTCAGGGGGTTGAGATGACCAATGTTGGAAAGGAAAGGGTGTGTTCCAATTAATTTGAGGTGGATGTGCATAAGCTTGAAATTTTGAATTAGGATCTTGCATCATATTAGGTTGAATAGGCTGTCATGGTCCTCTTGGAGCTGCATAACATTGTTGGTTATTAACTGGCTCCATTGTCCTCTTGGTGAACTTCCTTCAACCTTGGTAATGAGGAACAACATTTAACATCATGTGATTCTTCATGCACAACACAAACATCTTCTTTTTTCTCATTTTTTATTCTTAAAATTTCTACTTGTTCAGTTAGATTGCTAAGAATTTATGTTTTAAAGTCGTCAAACAAATTTCGAAGTTTAGCTTGACTTACCGATCTTGACAATGATTAACTTACTCTTGCCTTTCCCCTTGATATGTGTTTTCATGTTTCACAAATTTCTTCAAATGATAATTGATATACATCACCTCTACTGATGAGATCAAGAATATCAATCCACTCATCCCTAATTGTTCTAGGTAAGAGGGTTTTTAGTGTGTCGGATCCTAAATGATGTAGTTTTCCCCTCTTAACATTATACATGACCCTCTCTATTAGATCCTCTAGATTCTCATCTTCTCTTTGATTCATTCTAAAGTTTTCTTCCTTAAGATCATGCTCTTCATATTTTTCTAGAAATATCTTTTTCATATCATTCCATGATCTTATTGAATTAGTCCCTGAACTCATGAACCATTTAAGAGCTCTATCCTTCAATGTTGCCAAAAACAATCTCATTTTTTGAGTTTTTAATAAGTAAACATAATATCTACAAACAATTTCAAATTCAAAGAGAAAGGTTTATAGATCCTCCTACCTTAGACCATGAAATTGTGGAAGAAAATATGGAGGGATGTTCTTCATGTGCACATTGATATCAATATCTTGAATGAGAAATCGATGATAATCTTCCTCATTGTCATCATCTCCATCCATTTCTTCTACATTATTTTCTATCTTCTTCTTCTACCTGCAAAAGTGAATGGTGTTATGGCTCTTACTACACCATGTGATCAAATTGGGGGTGGGGGTGCGGGGTGGGTTGGTATTGGAGAATTTCTTTGTTTTTATTTTATGATTGAATGAAAACTATAATGCAATGCAATTTTCTACTTTTGAAATTAAATATGCCTAATGCAATTTTTTTTTTTTGAAAAAGTAAAAAGAAATGAATCAACTAGGGAAGAAAATAATTCATAATTTGACACCTCCCTAGCAACAGCGCCAAAAAGTGATGAGCCTCAATATTGCAACAAGAATGTTGCAACTCCCAAGGCTACTGACTTTAATTATCAACCTGCGGTTCATATAAACTTAAGAGGTATCGACACTATATGTGTGGCATACAATGTCTTCTTCCTTTGTTATGATGTAATGGAGTGCATATACTGAAGCCAAATCCTAAACTAACTACAGAAAATGAAATGTTTGAGATGGAACCTTAACCTATTTCAAGAAAGAAAGTACAAGGAAAGAAACCTATTATAATTGAATAAAGATCATGAACTAAATGTAAAAGAAACCTAGCTTAACCCTATTTAACACATGTGATTATTTGAACTAACTGAGCATGGAATATGATCTAGAGAGTCCTAACTGTTGTGTGCATGTGTAAATATAAAAGAACTCATTTTTAATTTTTTTTTTTCTTTATGAATGCAAATAGTAATCTTTCCTTTATCTTTGGCAGGGGAGACAAGTGTGGAGCAAGAGATTGAAAATGTTATTGATGGGATGGAGGTCAAGTAGAGGCCTAATCCTAGATTCAATGATGATTTTTCTCAATTCGGGCTCAAAAGAGGCTTTCCTATAGGATGCTACAATGATTTCCTATAGGATCCCCTGATTTACTGCAAGATGTTATATATTTAATATAGGAAATTATAATTCATCGAATGACCAAGAAAATCAAATCCAAATTAGATGGGATGAATTTTTTTATTAACTGGGATGTCTTAAGTGCCCATTCCCAGTGTAATCACTCAAAAATACTTCTGTTAACCGATGCTAAAAAATAGAAAAACATTACTAGTCGAAAATCTAGAAATTCGAGAACTAGTGAGCTAGTAAATCTAAAAAATTCCTACCCTAATCAAGTGAAAATGTAATGGGGTGATTTTTGTTGTGAACTAGAATTTGTTTGTGATCTAATGCAAGTGGAACCAACTTTATTGAAGCTCATTAGCATGCTCTAAAAAATAGCACAAATTTATTGTTCTTTGCCACAAAGGAGTTCCAGAAATCTAGATTTGGGAATAAGAAGACTAATCCAAGCAACTCAATGATTACTATGAACTTCCAAAGCTTTTCCAAGGATGAAATAATGCTTGTGATCCTACAAAAGAACTTACATTAACCATTTAACATTCCTACAACAAGAAATCATTAATACTAAATGCAGAAGTAGAAAGAAATAAAAACAAGAGATGCATATGAATAAGAAGTGAAAAGAAGGAATGAAAATGATACAAAAGGGCTCTGAGGCTCCTAGGATGGCAAAGCCTAAGGAAAACCAGAGAACTATGGAGGAGAACAAGATTTAGAAATTGAACATCATACCAATCTTCATTATTTTCATCATTAGAATTACATCCCTGCAAAAAAATACAATGGAGCTGCAAAAATATGAGTTCTCTCCACAAGAACACTAATGCAAATCTATCCCTAGAGGAAAATTCGACCTGGTACTAATACAAAATGATTAGGATAATTCCCCATGAATAAACGAAGCTTTTCCCAGCAAAATCCCTTGATTAGTGGATCTGGTCCCCAATGCTAGGAATCTGCATTAAATGATAGGAAACACATTCCTAGGTTTTCTCAATCATTGGAGTTCAACAATCTGTTCCATAATTCCACAATATCTTGTTGATTTATTATTTAATAATGATCCTCCTTTAGTAGGGAGAAAGTCCTTCAATTATCTCCACCTCCAAATCTTCATAATCTACCCAATATTCTCATAATATTCCACAAAAATAAATAATATTAGGCACAAATATCCAATTATTCATAAACCTTCCTAATGAATATATTAAAATTAAAAATACATTATCTAATGTAGAAAGAGATGTTTAATGTGTTAAAGGATGGTCATAGGCCTTAAATTAATGTTTAATTTATAGGTATGGGCCTTAATTTATGTCTAATTGAGAGGCCCATTAATAATCTACTGTGTTGTCCACACAGCCTTCACAACAAACCAAAATTGATCTAGATCCTCACTTCCCAAGCCCTTGAAAACGGGAAACATTGTATTTGACATGTTGAACGAAGGGGGAGGTGGTGGTGTTGTGGCCAAAGGTGTATGCTGTGGAGGTGAAGGTGGAGGTGGTGTAGATGGATGATGTATCCACGGAAAACCCTGCATTATCAATTGTACAGTGCTTCCGTGAGGTTTGTACCTCTCCCTCATTGTCACTTGAACGAAGTCCTATTAATGGACTATATTCAAGAGCTTCTTTTTCTTGATTTCTAAATATTCGTCCACTTCATGTATATCCAAACATCAAGGCATTGGCATAACCCACTTTTCACACAAAAGCATCTTAATCCAAGTATTCAAAGATCTCAAATACTTACCTCATGGTCCATTGAAGAAACGTTGCTCCACTTCACTATAGCTAACTGAGGTGTCGACCGCGAATTCTGCCAGAAATCCTACTATGACTCGATCATGCCAATGATCAATAGCACACGTGTTGGCTTATATGGGCCTGACCAAAGTTCAAAAGAATTATTTATCCAAACAAATCCCGCAGCTACCGACCCTTTCAACAATAGTCCACGGAGCGCGAACTAAGGTCTCACCCGAGGTAGTAGGGGAGGGTGCTGGAACCAGGTTTTCGCACCCTTGGGATGTCTAGATGTGATCTGGAGATTTCACACACCATTCCGCAATGTCGCGTTGGCTTGTTTTGTACAGATCCAAACCCAGAATAATCTTAACTAGTTATTAGCGTGTTGTTCATAGATCTAATCTATTTGATGCATTATTACTTAGAAAGTTATTTAAGCAAATATTTATTAGATTTACCCAATTTGCGCACTTAGATTAAATGCAGATTCACATGTATTCAAAATGTAAGCATATGCGCATAGATCAAACAACGATATTAACCATACAAAAAGCTAGATCTGTGATTCTTCAGATTTAACACAAAATTACCAAAGCAACGTATCTTTATTTAGTTTATTCACCAATACATCCAGGTCCACCCTGTGCACTTAGCTGCAGGGGTCCATTCACATAGCTGTGGACTCTTCTAGGCCCCTGCGCACACAGCTGCAGATCCTCTATCCACTACCCACACCCTCGACTCAGACTTACAGATGCTTACAGATTGTTCTCCTCAAAAAGCCATTACAATATAGATCCCCGATCATACAAAAAAACTTATCTACCTCTACCCATAAAGCCTCTCTCTATTTATACCTTTCCATGGACCATGATCCATGGGTGGGCCAACTCATCTTACATTTCTTTACATTATTTTTGGGTGGAATACCCTTTGACTTTGACCTACTACAAATCACACTTCGCGCTTCTCGCGGAATCTTTTCTCAAAATTGCAGTTCTCATGTCCCATCACTGTTACACGGGGCTTCCACCACCCAACAGTCCCCCAACACAATCATCGTGACTCATCCCGACTCACTCAGCTAGTGCAGGAATCTTTGCATGGAGTTCGGTTAGCAACTTCTACATCTCGTCGGTTGCTACAACAAATTCGGCTACGAGCCTTTGTACCTTTTCCAAGTGAGTCACAGAGGCATCCCTATCACCTGCATCAGCCTGCTCCATCGCACATACTGCCTACATCTATGTTACCTTGCCTTCAATGGTTGTAGATAGGCTAAACGCTTCGTTAAGCTAGGGCTGGATGCATTCTTTAAGTACTACTTCCTGTTGCCGCACTTCGTCAATTTGGGATTTGAACGCCTGGGCCTCTTTCATTTTGGCCAACCGTTGTGTGATAGTGACCATCTGTGCAGCCCTGCAGGCAGTGTCATAGGCCTATTATAGCTCGCGTTCCTTGGTTTCTACCTAATGTATGGTTGGGTCCTCGTGGAGGGAGGTGAGTATCTCAAGCGACTGACCAGTAGTCTCGAGCATTCGCGAAAAACACTACTAATCATTTCTAGTCCAGCTACAACTTTTCCATGGCAACGTTCCCATTTAGTCAAGGGTGTGGGAGGTCAGGCCTTGAGACGTAGCTCTGCAACCTGTAACATTAGTTCCTCCTGGTTTCTTGCAGCATCTCCTTGGGCTGTGCAAAATCCAGCTGCCATGTGTTGAATCTTGGTAGCTGGTGGGAGGTCCCCGGGGATGGCTAGCTCAAGTACCATGCTACATGCCTCTGTCACCATTTTTTCTACCTCGCGGTATCATGCAACTAGGTCCTCATGTTGGAGAGTGATCTGTTCTATCTTTTCCTTTTGTTTTGTCAATATGTGGAAAGCGTGACCTTCCATGGCTTGAAACTCCTGAGAAACTCCCTCTTGTAGTAGGTATAGTATATCTCTAGATAGGGCAGCTAGATTTAATTCCCGACTACCTTTGTCACCTACAATTTCGGCTCAGACAACATCTGCTAGCAATGCGAGGATGTGTGGTGTGTGAGTGTTGACCCTCTGTTCGGCGGTGACTGTGTCGTCTGTGGGCTCATGGGTGACCCAGCCCGGGGGTCACTCTTGTAAGGCCTGTAGCTAGACTCTCATCTCCCCAAACACATTGGTTTGTGCGATGAGTAGATCAGGCAATGCATTGGTGGTAATATTGCTTGCGGGCTGGCTACTGTCCATGAATTTGTTTTCCAGAGCCTTCGCGGTTTTGGACTTTTTTCGGGTGCTCGGCATTTCCTTGGCGCGCGACTGCTTGAGGTGGTCCTACATCTCCATTTATTGTTATAGGTATTGTTCTAAATCCATTCCCTGATCTTCCTAATTCCCCATTGTTATCGGGCTTGTGGTATCCTCCTGCTGCAAAGCGGCCTGTTTTTCCTGACGTGTTTTTTTTGCCATTTGAGTAAGTTGCTGCTGGGATTCCTTTTTCTGCTGTTGTGTGGCCAATCTGTGAAGAAAAGCCTTGTCTGGGGTGCGTCATCCAAAGGCCATGTTGCCAATACCACGTAAATGGCATCATCGATCGCAAGGAATGGGAGTGTGACCCAAGATCGCTCTGGATCCTTTCATGCGTGGACATACACGTGATGCATGTCGACTTTGAAATTGGCTATGCTTTGAAAAATATTGTAGATCGTGGGGGACATGTACGGTCTTCAAGAAATCTGCATCCATATATTTGCTTCCATGGAGGTCCAAAACGCCTGGATCGCGGAAACCCTTGCTGCATCCTTTGTAGCCCAGAGTGAAATATATCGCACTGCTTCGGGTAGGTTGTCCTCAATGCAGGGAAACTAGCTCTCCTGCAGCAATTCACCTGTAACTAGAAGGATTGATAAGAGAAACCATGCATAAAGAAAGGTCTTATCCTTGTCTTGTGCTTCTTGACAATTGGTCAGAAATTCGTCACATAAAAATTGTGCCCAATTGAACTGAACCCCCTCGGCACACTGCCCTGCCAATGTGATGACAGGGACCGGTAGTTCATCCGTGTGACATTTTCTCATGATTTTATTGGCTAGTAGCTGAGTGGCAACTCATACTGTGCGGTCGCTAATGTTTTTTATGACATACCCCCACTTTCCTTTATCCAGATGGTACTTCACCTTCACTGTTTCAGTGAGGCCTCCCTTGCTACCAGTTGTTGCTATGTCTACTAGGTTATTCCCTTTATGCGATAGGTACGTAATCCGATGGATTAGCTCAATTGTGATCGGGATTGGTTCTTCCAACCAGAGATATCCATCATGGATGAGACATAGCAGTTGTCGGATCACAAATATGGTGATGGTCATGCGGTGACAGTGAGGTATCCACCTGAGATTTAGTAGCCCCGCCCTCTACACACCTAGTAACCACTTATGCGGCAAGAACTTGTCTTTGGTGAGTTTGGGGAACTTGTTTCTATCTGTAAGGTCCCAATCTTCGAATTTGATGCTTGTAATATGTTAACACTCAGGTTGTCCCTAAGCTCCTGAAGGGATACAGCCGAGGTAACCACAAACCAATCTTTGGACTACAGGTTCTAGCCTACCTGCAATCAGAGAGGGCTCTCTCTTAATGATTTTGTTGATGATGATTTTAGGCTAGCTATTGGGTTCAAAGGGTTTTGTGTTTGGTGGTAGGAAGGATGATGCTTCCAAACAGAGGGGCATGCATAGTGTGATAAGTTCAAACCATTGGGCATGGAGTCAAGGAGTAGGATTGCTGGTGTGTTTTCTTGGTCACAAGAGGAAAATGGAGCAAGGTAGCTACACATAAAACAATCTTCAAGCTAAAGGAGATGAAATGAAATATAAGGAATGGGAGGCAATTAAGAATCTCTCACTCAGCTTAACAGAGGGAAGGCGAATGAGCTCTATCTAGGGGCAGTTAAGAATCCCTGGATAACTGTCATACATGGGTGAATTAGCGCAAATATGAGCCAAAAGGAATTCACATTTATATCTAATTCAGAGGAAAACATATAGAAACAACAGAAATTGAGCATAGAGTGCAATTAAGCAAAGTCTAGGCTATTCATTTTTCCTGTTATTTAGACAGTGATATGACAGCGGTTTAAACATATATAATGAAATATAACGAAGAAACACTTATTGTTCCATGTAGCAGCACAAGAATTCCAAAGTCACTCTTCAACTATTTATACATAGCAAACAGTCATTGCTCCAATCCTTTCAGCAATCTTTGATTATAGAACATATCAGATATACAGTGTGAGTCTCTTCTGGATCAGATCAACCAACTAACAACCACCCCCAATTCCATTGTTCAGGGCTGTCTTTATAGTGAAAATATCTAGGAGTATTTATTACAGCAGATATTAAAGAGATCTGAGGGAAATGAGTGATTTAATTCATCTTATCTTGAAGTAAATGTATGAAATATTTATCTAAGTGTCGCGTTAGGGCAGCTGCTTCAAAATGAGTAGGAATGTATTCTTTGCTGTTATGTGCTGGCCATTTATCATAACTGTGCATTGGTCTCTGCTCCACTGCTCTTAAGTAGCTTTGATGTGCAGTAACTGTGATTTGAGAGGCTTTAAATGGCTTTTACTGTTTCTTTGACTTGTTGGGGGCTCTTTAATGTTTTATCAGCTTCGAGCACTGAGAAAATCTTCGTTGGTACACTTTTCCGCAACACTGATACACTTTGCCGCAACACTGATACACTTTGACACGAGTTTTGGCTTCTTACTGCTTCTGATACTCTTTTAAAATGATAAATTGCCCTTTTTCTACCCTTTCGAGGCAAAAACGACTGCTGAAGAAAAGATTCCCCATTTCGTCCTATTTCCCATAGGATGCGCGATTAGCGCTAAGCGCTAATCGCGCATCAAAAACTGCCTCAGATTTTGAATCTGGGCTTCCTAAGCAGCGATTTCGCCTTTGTGCGCTTTTCTTTTGGTGGATGACGTCAGCATCACGTCAGTGGTGGGACCCATACGGTGGGTGACGTGGCAGGGGAAAAACTCCCATCCCTAGACGCTAATCATCGACAGGTTCGGAAGGGAAAAGACCCGCCCTCCGTAGATCTAGGGCGCGGGCAATCGGACGGATGGCGGAACAGAGAAGGCGGTGGAAGGATAAGGGACGGGGCCTACATATATATATTGCGTGGATTCATATGAAACGTCGATCGCCGATATGCGATCGGCAACAGACCATCGGCGATGACCATATCGGCAGCGCGCATGCATTCTTTGTTTTGTCATAGTGATACGTCGATCAGCAAAATTGTTGTCGGCCAAACCAATCGGGGGCACACTTTATGCACTGCTTTGATACACGACTCCCCTCCCGATTGCGATATCGCATTGGAGGGGGTTCAATAGAACCTTTTTGCAATCGAAGCAAGGCCTAAGGCAAGTGATGAGGGTTTTAT
>APFE030380441.1:15721-31820 GCA_000404065.3 Pinus taeda | reverse complement strand
AGTGATTACCCCATTACTATTGTAGTTGTACCCCTTATTAATTTTTTTGTGCCCCTATTGTCCCCATATTGTTATTATTGTGCCCCATAGAATCCCTCTATTGTTATTTTTGTGGCTTTATATTATTATTGTTAGGTCGGTTGGGTTATATTGTGACTCCTTAGACTCCTATATATAGAAAGGAGGTTTATCATTTGAATCATCCAAGAATTGTTCATTTATGTAATGTAAAGGAGGTTTCCCCCTCGAAGAGGCTGAATTCTAAGGTATTGATCTATCTTTTCTATCTTTTCTTGAGCTGGTTTCATAACAGCAGTTACGAAGGTAACTACCTCCCTCCCTTCCACACCGCCCTAGCTCATTTGCAACTTTGATTTCGCAAGGAAAATTGCTTTGCAACTATGAGTATGCCCTTCCAACCAGTTCTCAGTCTTTACACTACTAGGTGTGATTTTTACCATTACATTATTCTTTGACCTCTAGCACTACTGCATGCGCTTATTGGTTCTTTTACTATTTTATATCGAATCCCTTACCGGGTTACCTATTTAGAGTATTCTTTTGTTTAGAGTGTAACCAACTCTAAACCTCAGGACAAGTCTAACACCACGATGTAACTAGCCGTAAGTTCAACTCTCTATGAATCTTTCTCATGACGAATATTAACAATATTTATACCTTCATTCTTTTTTATTTTAATTTCAAACTAAGTTTTTAATGCACAGGGTTCCGAAGGGATGAGGTCCATTCATCGCTACTCACAAGTAATTCTACAACCTTGTTTTGACTCATTGTAGCTATATAATTCTCCCTAAGTCCAACTTTATTGTCAATAGTAGGTTTGCATCCTCCTAGCACATGTTATTCCAGGGTTGGGAATATGCAGAGCTTATAGCTTCCTCCTTTTCTCTTATTTTTGCAGGCTAGTGATATACCAACCAATCCCTTATCGAGGTGCTTGGATTTTATATTGTTTACTTAGATTCTTAGTTACTATAGTTTTTATGGCCCCTACGACTTCTAAATATTGCAATCAAGTTAATGTTTGTCCATCATACATATATATATTAAGTTTGACTTATAACTATTTTGTTGTAAAAATCATATAACATGACTTCCCATCGTAATTTGAAATAATATTTTCTTATGTTTGAAATTTGTATATCTTTTGTGAAGGGATTGTGAATGGACCCATAAATCCTAGTTGACAACTTATAATGAGGGTTTGTGGACTGTTTAATTTTTCCTTTACCAGTTAATTAAATTGTATATTTTATTTCTTCAAAAGTTGCTAAATCGTACTCCATCAGAACTCAACATTTCTCTTCATCTATATCTTTCTTTCAAGTCTTTTTTTTGAAAGATTGAGGAAGTAGTAATTCTATTTGGGTTAGAGTAATTATGCATGTGATCTTATACAAACTTTTCGTAGTCCATATTATTTCTTGTATTTCAATGATTATGTGTACCTTATGATATTTGTTTTTATCTCACAATATCGACTATTATATGACAATTTATAAGAATTTTCATTAGCCATAATCAGGCTTATTTTTCTTAATTGGTTGTAATTATCAATTGCAAGTAGTTCACAATACTTTCTTATTGGTTTATAGAGATTATATTCATGCCCAATCTTTTTGTTTATTTAAATAAGGTAATCAGGGATTGTTCAAGGCAAGCTGGACCAAGTCAACTTCGGCTTGGAACTAACCCGCACACGATTTTCATTTTTAAGGCAATAGGGTCTATGTTATGCTAATGGGTAATGGTCATAGAACTGACCCTGTTGCACGCATACAATTTACTCAAAATCTAACATAATATAAAGTTCTTTGTTTCCTTGCAAACCTTAAATAATGTAACTTACATAACATTATTTCTCACATTTTCCATTGCATAGTCACATGGAAACCATTTAGAAATCAAGCAGAAATTAGAAAAACATTTTAGAATAGTAAGTTCCACTTATTTGTTTTTTTTTCTTTTCAATTTGATAATCGAACCACAAAAATACGAGCATTAGAATGTTCCTCCCAATTGTGAGTATCAGTGCCTCCATTGAAACTCCCCTCAAGCCAACTTCATATCCAGAACAATTTTAAATTAGTAACCTTCACAGGTACACCCAAGACCACTTGATCCCAACTAGCTTCAGTCTAGGGTTTCACATAAATTTCCACTGGCCAACCAACTCAAGAACTTAGGGAGAGGATTTTGGGCAGACAACTACCTTTGTCTGTAACTATCTTCAATAGTTTTGGAATGTGAAATTCACTACAACATTACTTTCCCCATAATTTTATGGTTGACTTTTTTTTGAAATATAATTAAAACATTTATGTTCATAAATTATTATCATTTGAGCTTTTAACATGATCCATAGTTTTCCACGTAATTTTATCCAGTAACTCACGTGTTTACACATTACCAAGAAGTATTTCACTTAAACTATGAAATCCACATATAAACTAATTTCCATAATCTTTATATTTTTGTATTATAATATAGTTGGAAAAGCCAATAAAAATAAACTTATTCTTTTCCAAGATATTAGAATTATCTGAAAACTTTAAGCTTAACCAAAAAACTACTCTAAAACAAACAAAACTTAACTCAATGTTCTATAAGATAGAATTGACCTTTTGATTGGCCTTTTGATATTTGTTGGGGCTCATCTCATTTTGGAATTTCTACTCACAAGAATGGGTCCTTCGAAAGACCCTTGACTTGCACCATAATAAAAAAAGCAATTATGGATTTAGATTTTGTCGTGGATCATTTAAAACAACTGTAATTGAAAACAATGGTTTCCAATCCATCTCTTCCTTGTGGTCTCCATTGATATGCTTGTCCAAAGAGCCTTTGACGATGTATTCATACACCAAAGCTATTTTGCATCCCTGATGCATCCCTGAGAACAATAACCCAATAGGCGCACCAGGTTAATGTGACTGGTCATTCCCACTTTAGCCACTTCTGCAATGAATCGTTTCTCTCTGTTTGGACTCATCCAAAATCTTCACATCTATTAGATGTCCATTGGGAATTTTTCCTCTATAAACTGTTCCAAAACCTCCTTTTCCAAGATTGTATTCCAAATTTTTTGTGTAAGTTATAATCTGGCTATAGGAATATCTTGCAGGCACTTGTGAAGAATAGTAATTTAAGAAATTCTCAACGTAGAGAGGTCTAGAATCAATAGGGTCCATAAAAGCTCGAATGCTTTGTTGCTGCTCACGAGATCTCCTCTGAGAACAACAACTTCGACGATGAACCATTAAGCAACAGACCACTACTATGCTAAACAAAGGGCTAGCTGGAAATAAAGTTGAAATGGTCACTAGAACATGAAAAATAAGCATCCATAAAGAATGGATTGATTATAAAGACTAGCAATTTACCTGCCATCAACTTTGCAGAGAACCTCTTTCCGTATTGTATTACATATCCTTCAGGCAGACAAAAAAGAAACTGCTGAGTGAGATAATGTAACGTTGATAGTTAACACAGAATAATGTAAAGTAGCATAGATATATAGATGGATGTAGCGAAACACAAAAGATTCTCACCATTGCAATCTTGCCAGTGGACATCATCATCAGGACAAATGCAATATGTGTAGTAACTCTTCCTGGTGCCATAATAAAAATCAGGGGATAATTGTGAGTAACATCTTCCCCCACTCGCTTGACAAGAATTACAAGGGTAATCGCTTATAGACCATTTAATTTGGAATCCTCTTTGGTGGAGTTATTCAAAATTCGTATCCGCGCTAATATTGTAGCTTTTGTTTGTTGGAACGACTATAGGATAGTTCTCGCAACTTGGAATTTGGAAGCCTGCCTCAGGGTAAAAGAAACAATATCCGTTGCTTTTTGTACAATCCAACCTAACGAGGGAGCGATTGAAGAATATGTCCGTCGGTTGTTGTGTACAGTTGACAATTGTTCCAACCATGTCTGCATGAGAAAGATTGAAGAATCCACCTTTTGATAACCAATCATAAGTGCTAGAGCAATCGTATCCAGCGGAAGGGTCAAATTCCAATAGATTGTTAGAAGGAGGGGTGATTTGAAGGGTTCTAGTAGAGTAAGAGGATTTTTCAATCTCTCCAACTACTCTGCCTTCCCAATGGATGTTAGAGCCAGATCTGAATAGCTTAAACTGAGGATCGTCGAAGCAGTAAGCATCTAGAAGGTGACATGTCCCAAAGGGATATTGAATGGCGGAATTTCCACAAGTAAAAGGAGAGTGGTCTTTAAAGGATGGATAATAATCGCCAGTTGCAGAAGCAATAGAAGTAAAGAGGAGCAGCATGAGGAGGAAGTAGCCCATTTTTCGATGAGTGAGAGGAGAAATGCTATAAAAGAAGATAAACAAACAATTGAAATTGGTAGCAAAATAAAAGAATTGCAAAGAGGACTGAAGAGCTATCCGCAGATCAGAGACTACAAAATCAACGGGGAATTGCAAAAGAGATGGATTCTTTTGACTTTAAGCAGACTAGAGAGAATGCAGGAAGGAGGGTGGAAGAAGGCTGCAACGCCGAACTTATCTGGATTGCAGGTTCTTTGGCACTGTCGACGTGGCCAACCCGGTTGGCCCTCTCCGTCTCCATTTTTGTTGTTGCCACAGGCTGCAACACTCAATAATAAAGTATTGTTTGAATAGAGAGTCAAAGTAGGACACGGTGCCACATATAAAAATATGTAGAAGGTAATTGGTCACGTTCACAAATGAATTCCTGGTATAGCCACGAAATTCCATTTATTTGACACAGAATCCAGAGTCTTAGAAACGGGGAACCAAATAAATCGCTTCGAATTTGATTAAATAAATATAATAAAATATTTATAATTTTTTATACTATATATTATATTTTGTTTTTGGAAAGGTTTTTTTTTTAGCTTTTAGTTTTGGATTTTTTTTGGTTGAGATTATATTTTTTTATTACGGAATTGTGTTCTTAAATATATAAATAGATTTAATATTTAAAAATGGTTAAAATATTTTGATTTGAAAAATTATATAGTTTAAATTTAAAATTTTAATAAATTTTTATTAAATTTCTAATACCCTTGACTATTCAATCAAAGAGATTTAGAACAGTGGGTGAAGGAGTGCGCTGTTAAGGTGCTCTGTAAGCAAAGGTAATCGATTCTAGTCTCGCCAATACCAAAAAATCCAACATGATTTTCGCTGGTGTGGCTCAGGCCCGGTGTGATCCCCGGGTGACTTTGACGGCCTAGACGTCCCTGAGTCGTGGCCTCTCAGCCATAGCGTAAGAGTGATTTTTAGAATTCACCCACTTATCAACCAAAAAAAAATACTCTTGACTATTCAATATAAAAAAAAAAAAATTGTTGGATTGTGTAACCTCGTTCTATATAATGTCATAATAATTATCCATAATTATCCTCATATCTAATGATGTGGATAATTAAGTCACTTATTTTACAAATTGTTTTTATATATAAATTAGAGAAGGAAAATTTTAAATAAAATCAATTAAATATCTTAAAAAACTGTTGTGGTTTTTATATGTAGACTAAGCAAGCTTTATAATGGATTGAATGTAGACAATGAACTCTATAAATTTCAATTGGGAGCAATAGGCCATCCATTTGGTTGTAATAACAATTGATCCCTCTTTTATGATCCCACATTCTCAATTATTGGTGAAGAAGGCTTCAAGTAACAACAGGTCATCCGTATCGAAATGAGTAATGTGTATTTTGTATTTCCTAATCCTTTAAAGAACTTGTTACAACTATAGTAGCGACTATATGAATGGAGAAATGAGTCTTTTAATGAACGGATTAAGGTTGACAAATTAGGTTTATTATATTATGTTTATCAAACCTAAAGGATTTATGAACACAAAACTTAGAGGATAAAATGGATTTTTTTATGACTGATTATTAAAGGTCATAGTAATTAAGCTACAACAACTATTGGATTCCATCTTGAATGTACCATACACATTTGATTCAAATCCTCTACAATAATAAGAACGTAAAGGCACTTGGAAACTCCTTTCATTTCATATTTTAAATTTATCATTGTTTCAATACAACCTCATCAATTACTTCAAGCAATAAACCAATGCATTTTCTTTTATCAGAATTGGACTCTATTCACAGGTGATATGGTCTCATATGAGTTGATCTTGTCAGAACAATAAACACTCCCATTGTTCCTTAGTGACTAGGGAGTTAATAGTCGACAATAGGCAACAAGTTTAGGTAGAAAGTAAATGACAGTCGGTGGAATCCCTGTAGATTCTCAGGTTGGGTTTATGTATAAATTTTCTTATGTGGAATGCAGTATGCAAGCTCTCTTTGTGAATGTTCATTTTTGTTATGGTATGCCATGGTTGCTACCATGGCAGTGACGGCTGGATGTGCTAATGCTAAGGCATATAAAATACCTGATCATGTTAATATGCAAGAAGATAAAGATGTGGTAGAGGAGAGTGTTGTTTAAAATCTTGTGCATTGTTATGGAAGTGAGGCCACTAACTCAAGCCGATTAGTGAAAAAATTGTGAGACCAAGTGAGGAATACCTCCTACGTATGTGTTGGGCATTGACATGAGGAGAGGAAGACTTGACGAGAGGAAGATTTGGTGTGTGTGTTAAGCGTTGGAGCCGAGTGGAGATGTCAATGTGTTTGAGCTTGTGAAAAGGGTGTGATTGAGACGAGGGCATGTGAAGCTATAAATAAGAGCAAAGTGTTGGATTCCATCATGCTCAGATAACTGATGGATGGAGGAACTAAAGAATTTAAAGTTAAATATGATGATGAAAAATTTTCAAGTGATCAAATTTTGCTACAAATGTTGCAAGAGAAGAAACTTGTGGATGATTTGTTAAGTGGAAGCATAATTTTTCTTGAAAATAAATTGGATGAGCCAGATGAAAATGAATATAAATATTTAGCAGAGGAAGACAGAGATAAAGTTGGAAAGAATCCA
Source organism: Pinus taeda (assembly GCA_000404065.3). Classification (NCBI taxonomy): domain Eukaryota; kingdom Viridiplantae; phylum Streptophyta; class Pinopsida; order Pinales; family Pinaceae; genus Pinus; species Pinus taeda. Next base: position 24,842 of record APFE030380441.1, on the reverse strand, counting down.
AATTATGATGATTTTTAAATCTCACTAATGTTTAAGAGTTTGCAGGTATTGGTAGCATCTAGGAAGGAGTGACAGAAAAAGAAGAATATAACTCAATTGTAATGTCAATTTAGCAATACTTAAAAACTCTCAATGATGAATTTGAATGTGTTGAAATGAATTTGCATCATCCTAGTTGTAATAAGGACCAATATATAGTGTTCATTATCTAGAGTAAGAAGAAGAAGAAAAAAATTTGGAGCAACAAGTTCAAGAAAAAGTTTCACTAATATAATGTAGCAAAGAAAGCCAAAATGAAATATTTAAGTCATGTTTGTAAGCCTAGCTGAGACTGAGACCAACAGGCAAGTTAAATTATAGGTCATGATTAAGGGGGGGTGTCAGAATAATAATCGCTCCCATTGTTCCTTAGTCAGCAAAGATTTAATAGTCGATGATCGTCGACAAGTTTAGGTAGAAAGTAAATGATAGCTAGTGGAATCCCTATAGATTCTTCAGCTCAGTTTCTATATAAATTTTCTTATGTTGAATGTAATCTACAATCTCTCTTTGTAAGTATTCATTTCTATTAGATTTCCCTATAAAAAGTTGCATTGTTACATGATATGGTCTTATATGAGTCTATGTGAGTGTAAAAAATTTCATTGTTATATGATATGGTTTGAGATGAGCTGATCACACTATAAAAAAATTCATCTCTACATAAACCATAGATTCTTTAGTTTACTCTATAACTACAACTCTTTCTCAATTACTACTTGAATTCAATATATTTTGCAATTGTTCGACGAATTAAGTATTTTTTGCAATTGTTCGACCATTCGTTGCAATTCTTTTATAATTGATATAACTTAGACACCTATTGTATTAGTAAAAAAAAATTACTATGGAATTAAGTATAATGGCCTTGCAATTATTTTATAATCAATATAATTGACACACCGATTGAGTTAATGATATAATTTTAACTTAAATCATATTTTGATAAAGGAAACGATCTTAAGAAATGATACACTACACTAGAGATTTTAGAATTATTGGATAGATCTTGACAACATGAAATACTCCTAATCAAAATTATTAATAATTCAACTAGTTCCTTGAGAGAACATTGAGTTGAAAATTTTATAATATTTAGTAGAGCTATGATACAAGTATTAGGTCACATCAATAAGAAATTTCCAATTTTGGTATTCATGACTGGTGCATTGTGTAATTTGACATAATAGTAGGGAGATTGTACATTAAAAGCCTTTCCCTATGCAATCAATGGCCATGAAGGTGTAGTACAGTTAATCTATTCACTAGGTATCATAGTGAAATTGATCATTTGGGTTGCCTTGACTCTGTAAATAGTTGAAATTTTAATCATCACTCAAGATTAATACTCAATTTCTTGAAAAAATCCTATTGTTTCTTATTGTTAAAGAAATAACTTGTTGTCAACTAATTCCTACATGTCAAGAAAAGTTTTAAGTTATCACACTTCAATGTGGTTGGATGAGCATTGGCCATCATAATCTATACTTCAACTTTTAGAATTGTCACCATCTAGTGGTTAAAATTTGTATCTAGTGTTGATGCACAATACTACATGATGATCAAAATGATTTGTAAAACTCCGCGAAGTATTTGATGACAAGTGGAATTAAAATATAAAGAACTTTATCATTATTAATATCTTCATATTTAATATAAATAATGTTTACAATTTTCGATATACGGGATTTACGATTGCGGACAAAAGTATCTCCCCTAGGTTTGGTGGCTAACCTAAAGAAACATAGAGACAAGGAACCCAATGCTTTTAGAAAATAGATGACAAAATGAAGCCTATCTGGAATCCATCGACGCTTCACTTTCTTTAGCTTGTATGCTCCAATTCTAGCTTTGATCACTAAAATTAGAACCTGCGCAATTAAATAACACAAGCCAATAAACTATGAGATCTATGTAGTATCATCTAGATACTATATTCAATTGATCAATATGGTATTGAAATACATGAAATAAAAACATCAAATATAGGAAAACAGAGAATTCTTTGCATTAATATAAATGGAAGGAGTTACAACCATAAATAGATGTTGATCTTGTAGAAGAGCTCCTCCAGGCTGACTTGTCCTTTCCTTGTCACAATGTGAACCTCCAGTCACCCTAAATGCATAAAATGAAACCTTTCACAACAGTAGCATAAGCGTAGAATCACTCTCCAAAATCCAAGCCATTGCATATGGAAGGCTATAAATATATAGAGGAGTGGGGTAAGTTGGGAGTTCTTATCCAATTACTAATCACAGGTTTTAGATCCACCTTTGATGGGAGGATTGGATCAAAGATAAGGGATGGAAACTCCAAAATAGGGTAGGATAGGATCCAAATGTTTTATCTAAGGTAAATGGTTGTAACAAATTCTGGAAGCTTATGGAAGAGGAAGATTCTGGAATTGATATCTTTTCCTGAATTTCTAGAAACAACGCATGTGAAAAGGGGAGCAACCTGTAGGTGATCAATGCAGGCCACAATGGAGAAACATGTAGATGAAATTTGTACAATAGGAGGCCAGGGAGCATTGGTCCTAAAACTGGTTCAGATGATGCAGTTTCGGGTAGAAACTTTGGGGAATGAAACAAGCATTCTTAGGGCTTTGTGCAAGATGATGACAAGGGGGAATAAGATGTTGATTGATCCCATTAGGATCGGATGTGAAAAAATGGCCTATAATAGATTTCCCCCTAAAGTGCCAAGTAAAAAATAATGATTGATGATCAAATTGCTTTAGCTTGTGACAAGTCGGGATCAAGAACAACCGATGAGCTTCATGTGTTACAATACATTTTTATCATAACATGTTTGTTGTTGAGGGAGGCATACCCATACTTAGCACATAAGCAAACATAACATATACAATGATCAAAAGACGCATCCATAGATGACAACTAGTGGACCCATGACTAGATGACTATTTGTATGATCATGGCGATCATACATTATGATCTCTATATAACTCCTAAAATCATAGCTAGGATGGATGAAACTAGATCTGGGGTCTTCTATCTTCTTCATACGACCAACCAATGTACAATTCTAACCATGTGAATCAATGAGCTAAGGTCGAACATGGGAGACACCATCTGATTACCGGTCGATGATGTAAGCCATTAATAGATGCAAGAGAAACCACCAATGATTTTAATGGCTCTCAAGGTACTACAGTACAATCTGTACGGTGTGAATAAATGAGTTGATGTCGAACACCACACAAAGTCTTTCAGTCGAAGGCCATTGATGTAAACATGTCGCTGAGAGTGAGGAAACTTGCCATTGATGTATGCAAGAACCAAGGTACCAAAGGATATTTCTAAGTCAACTTCATGGATAATGTGTTGATGTCGACAAGAAGTGACCCATCTATTGTAGTGGCTACAACCACCCTCCAAAATTTTTCCTTCACTTTGTTTTGGAGCCTCCCATCTTGTAATCAATGCAGCTACCCTGCACTGATCAGGAACTTATACTTATTTAAGTTCATCCGCCATTTCACTGCTTTTGTACAACTCACATATCTCGTCGGTTAACCACAAGCACACCCAGCACTTGGTTTTCATCCCGCCAACCGATTGTCGGGAAACACTGTGAAAATATGGAGAGAATCTTGTCTTCCTCTCCAGAAATGCACAGAACATCCCAACAGCTACTCTACACTTAGAAATTGTGCAGAGCATGCCAGGCATCCTTTCTCTGGAAATTGTGCAAAGCAGGCCAGCTGGCACTGCTCTAGAAATTTGCACAGTTTTAGTCATCTATATTGCCTCCAGAAATTGCGCAGAAACTGACCAGGCTACACTTCCTTCCATAAATGCACAAAGTAACTAGGCTAGTTGCACTATTCTCCAGAATTGCACAGAACTGGCCAATTGCTTTACCTTCTGGACATGCGCAGTTCAGCCTAGCATCATTACTCTAGAAAATTGCGCAGAGCTGGCCAATCAGCCAAGGCTCCTCATTCCAAAAACATCGCAAAATCTCTCCCTCACTGACTATCTGTTGCATGTGCCGGCAGGTTGTCCAGTTCCCTCCAAAACTACGCAATCCTTCCTTTCATTTCAAGTAGAGTTTCCATAAAATGAAAAAACAACAAAGAAAAAAATCATCCCTAGATTTTAAGGATCTAATTTTAGCAGTAGAAGTTACATACAAAACCGTTTTTAGAAGCCTCCCACCAAGTGTCGCTTTTTCTTCAATTTGTGGCATGCGCATCATAAACCCCAATTTCACCATATCTATTTAATTGATGGCTCAAAGCTCATTCTTCACATTCAATCTTGGAGCTTTGGCATTCCCGAGGCATCTAGGAACCTTCGGCATGGTTAACATGGCTTTTCTAGGTAAATTTTGCTTTTCATGCCTTTTGCCGCTTTTTCTACTGTTTTTTAGTTTTCAACTTTTATGAGTGTTGTTTCCTTAATTTTACTAAATGATCACTCATGTGTCAATTCATTTTAGGTTGTAGAAGTGTTGTTTCCATTTTTGCATTACCTTTCCTTAATGTCGGACGTATAACATTGTTTTTGCACCCACAGTCGTTGGTTTGACAACTTGCTTCTTGAGCTTCTTAGTTTTGTCGATTGATTGATTTATACACTCTCTTGAATCACATGCATGTTTATTTCACTTAGGTCTACACCGGCCTTTCACATGCATTCATTCCTTAGTGATTTTCAGTTGCCCGTCAGCATGTCTGAGCTGCCTTGGCCCAGATCTTACCTTGCCCAACTTGTACTCCATATTTATGGGATGAAAGGCTTTGCCTTTCTCCCAGGCATTGCAAAGATCTTGCCTCCCACTAGATTCCTAGGCTATGTTTTGCGCAGCTTTGGAAGAGAGTGCCCCAGTTGGCCCCTGGGATTGCGCAGTGCCTTTTTCCCAAGCAGCATGCCAAGCTGAACTGTGCTCTGCGTAGTTTTAGCATACAGTTAGCTCACTTGCAACTCAGACTGTGCTCTGCATAGTTTTAGCTGTCAATCTCCCAGACTCCTCGAGACAAAACTGCACAATTTTCCCAAGTAGTCAACCATGTGTGTTGCATGTTAGTCCTCAAGTTTCTTTTGGTTTTCTATTGATTTTTTCTTTCGATGAGTGTTTCTCTATCTCCAGGTACCATAGGTGTTCATCAGTCTCTTAGTAGTATAGGTCCAATGGCTTCCAAGAAATTAGGATCAAAACACACAATTGAGAGTAGTACCATGGATGTTGTCAAACATGGGTCAATGAGCTTGCCCATGTACAAAGACACACACTTGTTCATCGAGAAGGATATCAAGATAACATGGCAAGAAATCAACACCATATTTTAAGGAATCTTTGAGGAGAATCTGGAGGATAGACAGGTCTATGTGAACATCCATAAGTTAGGACTTTATAAGGTTGCATGCAAGTTTCCCATGTTCCCTTTCACAAATGTGATCTGCTAGATTGTCTCACATACTGATCCTAAGACAATGAAAGTGAGAAGTGTTAGTGAAACAAGGCTTGCTTCCTTCAAGACAAAGGATTATCAGGAGATATATCATTTCCCATTCCCAGTGAGCAAGATAGATGCACCATTTTACACTCCCAACAGTAGCACAAACATAAGAGATATCTTGAAGCATTGGGTAAAGTAGCCAACAAATCTCAGGACAACACCCAACCAGATATACAAGACAAAGACACTCAGGAAAGCATATCAATTCTTGTTCATCTTTTCATGCTGCTTGTATGACCAAGAGAGTACAGATACCTTCACGCGAAGTTGGGTTGCTACGTTAGATCAGCTGGAAAATGAAGGAAAACCATTCAAATGGTCTAACACGTTGGCTCTCCAGCTGAAAGTGCATCTATCCAGTGCTCGGAGTCCGCCTAAGGACCAGCAAGAAAATTTCTTCATGTTTGCATACTTGCAAGATGCAATTTGTGTCCATCAATAGTTTCCCGACATGGGTTGGGCATGCACACCTTCAGAAATTTCTATGAACATATATTGCAAGTTGCTCCCAGATTGCAGCTATCGAGGAGTCATGGCTAGAATATGTGACCATTTCATTGCCCCTTTGTACACGATGGTATTTGAAAAAAATCCACCCTGCATGTTTGAGGCCGCAATGGAGGCATTGCTAAACATTGCAAATTGGTACACCTCACCTGAGGGAACCTTCATCAGAATGTACAACACGGAGAAATCTCTGCATGGGTTGCCAAGGTTCGCCATAGACAAGTTGGTCATGTAGAAGGTTGCATACCACATCTCAACAGGGTTGTCAGCTTGATTGCACGAGAAGAAGAAAGCACCATGGCCCATGCTTCCTATGCGAATTGGGTTGTACGTAGTTGGAAGTTTGAAAGAAGAAGATGTCGAAGTCGAAGATTTCAAGAAGTTCAAGTTTGGCACCAGGAGTTTCAACCCGTATGACCTACATGGTTTATGCAAAGACCACTATGAGAGAGCATACTATCCTTGGATCCATGGGGCATGTCATTGGCCAGAGGAAGACCCATGGATATATTGTTACAACTCCTCTAGGCTCAATGAACTAGTCAACATTACAGTGGAGTGGCTAGCAACACTCAAGGTAGCAACACCATAGGGAGCAACGACAACAACAACATTAAGCAACAAACATGTGAAAGACAAAGGCAAGAGGAAAATTATTGAAGGCACAAAGACGAAGCAAACCTACAAGTTTAAGGAACACCCACTTGTGAAAAAGGTAGCTTTGGAGATAGATGCGAAAAGGTGACAACATGACAGGAGGATTGTGCAAAGAAAAGAGGGAGAAGCAAAGGCTGGAAGATACTGAGAGGATGTTGTAGGAAGTCCAACAGAAGCTCAAGGAAGAACAAGAGTTGTGCAAAAGAGAGAAGGAAGAACAACATGAACATGAATAGGAACAAGAACCAGAATAGGAGGAAGTGAAAGGTGTGCAGGCAGTGCAAACTGCACACATACAGGTTGAAGACTCTGAACCAGTAGCGGATGGGGAATAGGGTGAGCAGTCGCAGGAACAAGAACTTTCTCTATAGGATGAATAGATAATATAATATATGGACATGGAGGTGGAGCAGCCGAATAGGATCAGGATACTGACCTCATGCCAATAACAGTCGAGGTCACTCAACAGGCTTCACCAGCTCCAACAACAGAGCAAGTCCCGAGTGAACAAGGGTATACCATTCCCCTTAGGGACCGTTTGGGAACAAAGATGTACAACATAACCTTTGATGAGTCACAACATAGAGTTGTACAAGAACGTAAAGCACACACCTCGGATGAGCATGCATCACCTACGCACTTGGAAGAACGGGTGATTGTGTTATATGTACGGAGACATCCAGCTACCTTGGCTGATGCTACAAAGGCCTATGTCAAAGCCACTAGCTTGAGTGTTAGGTTCTTGATAGCAGAAAATGAGTGCATGGCTAAGGAATTGCAAACGATCAAGCAGAGAGAGGAATAATCAATAGGATCTGCCATAGCAGAGATGAAGATGGCCATACTTGTTAAAGTATCGGCTCTTGAGACAGTCACGTGGAGACTCTATGATAGGTTCGTTACCATGCACAAGGCAGTTTTCCACCTACATGTTCATCAACAATATTGTACCAAGATAACACAAACACTCGCAGACATACATGCCGCAATTGATCATGTAAAGACATGCATAATGAGGTACAAGGGAGCCCCGCTTCACTTGCACAAGATGATGAAGCCACAGGTGGAGTTCGACAAAGCAAGCATCTGGAGTTAGATCCAGAACTATGAGGAACTCTCATCGCTCATCACTAGTATCGAGGCTTCATATGCACATTTGCACAGGAGTTTGGATGTCGTGGTGAGGAAGTATGGCACCCCGTCGATTGGTACGCTCACCGAGGCCAAAGAGAAGAACCAAGTCAGACTAGAGCTTGATGCGTACTTTGATCAGTTGATGCTTAATCCCACCAGCGCAGATTTACAGGTCAGCATAGATAACATGTGGATTTACATCATCGGTCTGACCATGCTCAAGACTAAGTTGCGCATGTTACAGGATGAGTTGGACCGAGGTTCCAAAAAAGTATACCCAGAAGCAATGTAGGCAAGATTTCGTTTCCAGAACGACTTCATCAAAGAGTACATGAACACCATTGCATAGTATCAAGCATGGTATCAGTTTGTCACTGAGGATCATGGAGAGAAGGTTGATGAGCTGGTCTTTCCATAGTCATCTGAGTCTTAGTGTTGTCTTGTTTGGCTGACTCAAGCCAATTTTGTCCCACATGGGTATATGTGGAAAATGCATCATTTTTGTAAACATGATGTAAAGTGAAATTCCAAGTGTCATTTATGGAATACAAACAGTCATAGGTAATGTAAAGAGCCATGAAGGTAATTGTAAAGAGTCATGAGGGTAATTGTGTATAGGAATTACAGGGATATTGAATGGTGTAATTTCCACACGTAAAAGGAGCGCACTTCTCATAAGATGGATAAGCTAGATCACCAACTGCAGAAAAAATAGAGATAAAGAGGAGCAGCATGAGGTGGGAGTAGCTCATTTTCCTATGCGCGAGCGCAAGATGCTATAAAAGAAGATAAACAAACAATTTAATATGGTAGTGAAACAAATGAATTGCAACGAGGATTTAAGAACAATCCACAGATGAGAGAATACAAAATCAATAGGAAATTGGAAAAAAGATAAATTCCTAGACAAAAGTGAATAAGGTCAAAAAAAATAATAACTTCATTATTAGATTGGAAAAGTTAACCATAAATTAATATTTATGTAATTTATCTTAAAATTCCTATAAAAAATATTATGAATCACAAAAATATTAGATCAAATAAAACTGCAACCCTTAATAATAAATAATATAATAGAATATTGTTTGAATGGGAACGGTGCAACATATAAAAATATCTAGAAAGTTGATCACGTTCACAATGAATTTGTGGTCCAAATTTTATTCAATATATATTTGTGGTATAGCCAGGAAATTCCATTTCTATGACACAGAGTCCGGAGTCTTGGATAAGGGGAACTGAAGTGTCTTTGTGTAAATGGTCACAATAAAAAAAAAGCATAGAATTTGATTTAAA
>APFE030380441.1:0-14749 GCA_000404065.3 Pinus taeda | reverse complement strand
AAAAAACTTTAAAATAAGTAAAATTTAGAAAATAAAATTAAAATTGGAACATTTTGTTTCCTATGTAATTTTCAAAATAAGATAAAAGAAAATCCAATATTTTTTAGAAAAATCCAATCCATTAAAACAGTTGATGCGATATAAATTGAATTTGGTATAACTATGAACTAATTAAAACAGTTGATGTGATATAAATTGAATTTGGTATAACTATGAACTAATTGGATGTAATTTCTAGATAATTTTGATAATTGAGATTGGTGGTAATTTCTATTCAGATTGGAAGGAATTTCTCGATAATTTTTACAGAGTTAAAATATAAAAATAAGAGCCAGTTAAAATCGTAACGACAGGTGAAAACTCATTTTATCAGTCAAAAGGACAAAATTAATTTATGAGTAGAAGCAGAGGATGAAAATTGTGGCCCTTTGGATCTTATTATATAGATTTTTTTATATAACTCAGACAGTTTTTATATTATCTTAATATAAAAAAATGTGGTTTTTCTTCTTGGAAAAAAGGAAATGGTGGACATGGCTGCAAATCGTGTTGACCAACGACGAGGGCCCAGCGGAAGACACGACGCAAGTTGAAATTCACGTGTTTTTTATATTTCTTTGTTTCTTTAAATCGGATCTCAATTTTTTTGAAATAAGGTTAATATATATTGATAAATGTATTCTCCTAAAATTATGAGGTGGATTTTAAAAAACTGTTATTGCTTTATTTGTAGCATTTTTGGTTTATAGTTATGAAATTGGAATTCGATTGGATTTTAGAAAACTGTTTATTAGAGTTATTACTGTATTTTTAGCATTTTTGGGTTTATAGTTATCAAATTCAAATTCGTTTATTTGGAAAAAAATTGGGAGTATACATCTTTTTAATACTAGAGTATATTGTTTTTTTAATATTATTGTCAATTATAAATATTGTGAATAGAATTACATCTTGGAACAAAGTGCATTTTTTACATTAGAATAACTTTGGGTGGCCGAGGGATGCTCGAGAATGGTTGATAGAGAGGCAAATGAATTACTCTATAAGCAGGTTACCATGGATGAGATGCACTTTGTATTGAAATCCTTCGCCAAAGACAAATGCCTTGGCGTGGACGGGTGGACGATTGAGATGTTCTTACATTTTTTTGAATTGATGGGACAATAATTTTTAGATATGGTTGAAGAATCTCGGTACACTAGATATATGTATGGAGCTATAAAATCAACCTTTATCACTCTCACACTGAAGGTATCAACACCTAACACCTTCTCTTGACGATTTCCTTATGCAACATCATTTACAAGCCCATATCCAAGGTCACGGATGGGAGAATAAAGGATATATTATCAATCCATATCTCCGGCGAACAATTTTGTTTTTTACATGACAGGTCAATTCATGACGTTATCGCAATTGCTCAATAATGCATTCACATTATACACACTAAAAAACTAGAAGCAATTGTTATTAAGATTGATTTAAGGAGGGTATATGACTTTGTGGATTGGGATTTTCTCTGGATTATCCTCCTGAAGATTGGATTGGAGATATACAATGTGGAATGGATCATGGCATGCGTTAAAGATGTATGTCAGACTGTCGTGATAAACGTATTCCCAATTGATTTCTTCAGTTTAGGAAGAAGATTAAGACAAGGATGCTCATTATCACTACTTATTTTCATCCTGATTGTGGATAGTATCAACAGGGATATTATCTACGCAAAGCAATTGGGGAATTTTAGGGAAGTGCAGATGACTCCTGAGGTTAGTATCACTCATATTTTGTTTGTTGATGATATACTTACATTTTGCTTTATCTCCAAGACACAGTGGGAGGCCCTCCACAATATATTCATCTGATTCAGTGAGGCTTCTTGTCTCAATACGAATGGTATGAAATGTTTCCTTATTTATTCAATGAATGACATGGGCGAGATACAACACATCGCAACCATTTTTAGGGTGAGCACAAGGCGATTATAAGAGGGATTCTCCTATTTAGGCTTCACACTGAAGCCTTCCGAGTATCGACTTGAGAACAGGGCATGATCGATAAATAAATTTGACAAGAAACTCAGAGAGTGGACCTATCATTGGCTTACTTTTGGTGGGTGATACATCCTTATCCAATCTATTATGCAACAACTTGCCACATATTGGATGCATATGTTTATTATTTTGGCTCATACCTTGTCTAAGATTAGATCTATTATGGCTCGTTTCTTATGGTCTGGTGTCGAGAGAGAAAATAAATACCACTTAATCGGTTGGGATACCATTGCAAAGCCAAAAGAGCTTGGAGGCTTGGGGATATTGCACACTCCGGCTCTTGGCAGATCTCTACTTATTAAATCATTGTGGTGTGCCTTATTTACACAGGGTATCTGGGCGCATATTATCTCAGCAAAATACCATTTACACAAACCAATTTATCAATGGATTAAGCTATAGGAAATAGGAATTAAAGGGGCTCATACATATGGAGAGGCCTTCAAAAAGTAAAGGAATGGTTCATGCACATAATATGGTGGTCTTTCGGAAATGGTCAAGCGCTTACAATTGGGAAGCAATTGATTGTTTGCGTACCAGATTCAATTGCACAAACAACATAAACAATTGAGCCTTTACACCTAAGGGGATTTCTAATGACATATCATGCCATTGAGGGGTGGAATGGTGTTCATCCTATCTAGAGATCTGCATCACAAATTGGATTAACGAGACCACATTCACAAAAATGGGAGTTGTACATTAATGTCGTTAAAGGAGCAGACCTTTCTCAGAATGAGAGATGAGACTACTTAACTTGGAATGGACCACTTAGGAAGGGATCTAGTATGATTGCTGAAAAATATTTTTAGATTATGAGCAGTTTACAAGAATTCACATTGGTGAGTTGGTCCATGGCATTGTGGAGATTGAAGCCGCCCTTAAAAATTACAATGTTCTTCTAGCTAGTATGGAAAAATATTATTCTGACTTCGGGAAATCTATGTAGGAGAGGCTTGCAGGGTCCGAGAGGTGTTCTCTCTGTGTGAGGAGCAGGAAGCAATTTCACATCTCTTCTTCCTTTACAGGCTTTCATCTGGTATATGGGGCACCATATTTACTTACTTTAAAATTAGTATCTCACACTTCACCACTTTGCAACAATGCCTGTGATGGGGGTTAGGTAGGAGGGGCATACAATGTTATATCCCCTTATTTGTCATTTGGGAAATATGGAATGTCAGGAACCATCTTATTTTCAGAGGGAAACACCTTGAAGCTCCTTGCATTTTCTCCAAGATCATTGTTTAGACAGAGTGGATCGACCCTGGGGAGAAGAATCACAAAGATATGATGACTAGGCATTTCAGAACATGGGTCATACTACCTACTAAATTTTTTGATGGTGCGGCACAAAGGGGGTAATGTGGCTGTGGTGCCTGGATAAGAATTACTGAACACTCTCAGTACAAGCTGCATTTGTATGGAGGCTTGGGATCCAATACTAGGGAGGAATTGGTGGCATTATGGGATCTGCTATGGTTTGCCACAAAAAATCAAATTCAAAACATCCATGTATATGGGGATTCCATGACTATTACACAAGGCATCTCGGGTACTACATCATTTGATCCCTCAGATCTTAGGGGCTAACGAGTCACTCAATCCTTCATTAATTTCAACATCTAGCATATCTAAAGGGAAAAAAATGTCATGGCTGACAACTTCTCCAAACAAGGGTTGGAAGATATGGAAAGCTTCATACATTTCACCTTCTTCTCTGATGGTGCACCCAATGTGGAGTGGCATATCACACTTCCTTAATATGTTGATATTAGTTTTGTTTTCAATACACTATCCAAGCACATGTTGTTAATTTTGTCTTTTTGAATTTTGTCAGTTTTTTATACATGGGACAACAAGACAGTGAGACTTTATATTACTACTTGAGAGTATGTCTATATTTAAGTTTGATGACATTGTATGGCTGTATATCCAAAATGCAAATAGATGTCAGTATGTATATGCAACTGGTATTTTATATTTTAATAAAATTCCAATTCATTTTTTTCATCTGATAAAAAAAATAAAAATTTGTATATTCATTTATATATCCAATTATACTATATATGATATGATGCCCAATATAAATTGATCTTTGTACAAATTTCACATTACCATATACAATATAGATTCCAAATATCAACAAAATTTATATTTAAAATGAGATAATATATTAATATATATTAAACACACTCTCAAATAATATTATTATATTTAAATACTATTATTTATTTATCAATACTAATTAAAATATATTTTTGTAAATATTAGTAGTAACTCTATATTTAATTACTAATATTCATTAATATAATAAAACCATTTTTATTTAATAATACAAATATTAATATGCAATTATAATACTTATTCAATTTTTTAATAAAAATCTACTAATTATAAACAACATATATTATAATGAATAATAGTATTATTAACGGTTAATTAACACCATTAATAAGAAATTTAAAATTTAATTTCAAAATTTCCATCGTATAAAAATTGAAATAGCGTTACTACTAATTTTTTTCGTTTAATGACGATCCTCCTCATAGATGATGACCACCGCTTTTGTTGAGTAAAATTTAAAAAACATCTTCGCAACGTGCACATATTAAAGACCAATATGATATATTTTAAAGAAAGTATTTGATGTATGCAAGGAAACAAACGAGATTTAATATACAAATCTCGTTTTTAAAACAGAACCTCGATAGAATAATCTTTTAATTATTCTATTTATTATAGAAGAGTCAAGGGGTTATTTCAAGTTTAACCGGTTGAGTTGTCTTATTCAAATCTCGAATTAAATACAACACTCTATGTTAGTGAATTTATAACATTTCTCTTTTCAATACGATCCAGATAAAGGGGTAAATAATTTTATTTCATTGCAAATGATTTGGGTCATTTAAAGGTCTAGAATGCATGATAAAATATAAATGTTATTTTATATTTACTTGGCAAGGCATTATTCTTTGAAAAAACTTTCTTAGGTGACATCGTGTATTTTTGGGAGCCATCGACAGTGTGTTAGAAGTATTTTCCTCCATCAAATCGTTGAAGGTAGTTATAGATGGGCAGTTATAGGTATAACTAGAAGGCCAACTTGCTAAAGGTAATTATAGGTATAACTGGAAGGTCGATTTGGGATCATTAAGGTCACTCCAAAGAGCTTCTCGGTGAAAATTCCAGGGCAACTAATGAAAAACACATAGGGAAAAACTCATGAAAGGAAAGCTTTAGAGCTGTTAACTTTTAAAATTTGGTGGAGGAGCCTCTACGCTGGTTGTGTAATAAGGTGTTGTTTCCCTTGCAGGGGCCATTACTGTAACGTCCTGCAGCCATCGGGCGACCGGGCGTGCGCTCCTTCTTCCACGAAATGCGACTAAGGCATGAAATACCAAGGCGAGCGACCAAGAACAGGATGCATGTTGTATAGACGGTATGGGCGCTCCTTTGTTTATAGGGCGAGTCGAGGGGAGCTTGTCCATGAACCGACCAAGGTGCAATGGCGAACGATGGGTGAACCGGTGGGGCGATCCCGCACCATGGGCGGGCCGACCACACGAAGGCATCGCAAAACGTTTGAAGGCGCATCGGTTGGGCGTATGTGGAAGGGTCGGCCGAAGGTATGACTGCCACGCAAGAAGGATATAAACATAGCGATGAGACTTGGCATTTGGACACTAAGCAAGTCGCTCTTCATCATACGAACTAAAGGTGCGAAGGGGGAGAAGAAGGGGCCGCGGCAAGGCACAGATTTATGCGCCCGCCTGCCGGGCTGCTTACACGAGTTTGCATGAGAGTTGTATGTGGTCGAAGTGCGGGTGGAGGGCGTTCTAAGGCGCACGCCCGCCAAGGTGTGACACGAGTTTTGGATTGCGGTTGGTGTGGGTTGTGCACGGGCGCGCCCACCCTCTTGGGCAAAGGAAAACTTGTGTTGGTTTATATATTGTATTTCGGTTTGAGGTTGAGGTGAGACCACCGTGCGCTCTTGCACGGGTGGGCGCCCAACCCGGGTATAAACGCCAGTCGAGCCAAGCTCCCGGCCATTGTACAAAATCTTCATATATAATAAAAGCATTCTCTTGCATATGATGTGTTCACGGTTGTTCTATCATGTTGTTATTAATGGTTTCCGCACATTAATATAATAATTCATGTTTATAATGAATGTTGAAGGCGTAGTTCGTAAAGTAAGTTAACAATGAAAGATGTTGGTTACTTAGGCGGTGCTGCACCCGACCAATTTAACAAAAAAAGAATTGGGGGCGTGACAGGTGGTATCAGAGCAGGTTCACAGGTGGTGAAGTCGTTGCTTGATGATGAATGTAGAGAACAAACATGTATGCAGGGAAAAGTTATGGAGAAATCGTGGATGAACAGTCTGGGTTTCGTGGACTTGATGGTTCATGGCAAGACCATTCAAGCTCTGGTGGACACGGGGGCCACTCATAACTTCATGACGACACAGTTGGCAAAATAGGTTGGACTGATGATCTTCCCATCGAATATGGAAGTCAAGGCAGTGCAAGGCAGTGAACTCTAGAGCTAAAGTGGCGGGTTTGGCACACAAAGTGCCTGTGCAGATAAGATTGGAAGGGTCAGTTGGACTTCACAGTGAAGGAGATGAATGACTTCGATGTGATACTCGGACAAGATTTCTTGAAGGGCAACATGGCTATTGTTGTCCCCTTCTCTGATGAGGTGGTGCTAGTTGGACAATCACAAACTTGGACTCTTCCCACTCAAAGGCAAAGGAGGGAAGTCAAGGTGCAGCATGTTTCTGCACTAAGTTTGGAGAAGGCTATGAAGGAGTCATATATGGAGACATATACGGTGATGTTCAAGGGAGTCGAAGGTGATGGAGTAGGGACGCCTGTTCCAACCGAGATTTCTGAGGTGATGACCAAATATGCAGATTTGATGCCTGATGAGCCGCCGAAGAAACTTCCACCAAGGCGTGCAGTGGACCATAGCATTGAGCTTGAGCCAGGAAAGCAACCCCCGGCTAAAGCACCTTATCGATTGTTAGAGCCTGAGTTGGAGGAATCAAAATGACAGCTAAAGGAGTTAGCTGATGCAGGTTTCATTAGACCTTCAAGGTCCCCTTATGGAGCTCTAGTATTGTTCTAGCAGAAGAAGGATTCGAATGAGCTATGGATGTGTTGTGATTACCGTGCATTGAACAAGCAGACGGTAAGGAACAAGTATCGTTTGCCATTGGCTGCTGATTGCTTTGACAAGCTTGTGAAAGCCCGAGTGTTTTCCAAGCTGGACTTGAGGCATGGGTATTATCAGGTGCAGATAGCTGAAGGAGACGAGAAGAAGACCGCGATAGTAACAAGGTATGGTAGCTTTGAATTCCTTGTTATGCCATTCGGGTTGTGTAATGCTCCTGCTACGTTTTTCACTTTGATGAATGATGTCCTACGACCATACTTGGATTCGTTCGTAGTAGTATACTTGGACGATATAGTGGTCTACACTGACAACATGGAGGATCATAAGAAGAACTTGGCGATGGTGTTCGAGGCATTGAGGGCAAATCAATTGTTCTTGAAGAAGTCTAAGTGTGTGTTCGCTCAGACCGAGATTCCGTTCCTTGGACATATTGTTGGTCAAGGGTACATACGGATGGAGCCGAACAGAGTGAAGGCGATCGGGGACTGGGTTGAACCGAAGAATGTCCATGAGATGAGGGTGTTCTTGGGCATGACCAACTACCAACGGAAGTTTGTAGAGGGGTACTCTAAGGTAACATCGACATTGACAGACCTATTGAAGAAACAAAAGATGCGGTGTTGGACGGATAAATGTCAAAAGGCATTTGATGACTTGAAGAGGAGGATGGTTACAACATCGATACTGAAGTTGCCTGACTTCGAGAGACTGTTTGGGGTACACACTGATGCTTCAGATTTTTCCATAGGAGGGGTTCTTATGCAGGATGGGCATCCGGTGGCGTATGAGAGTCAGAAGTTGCAGGATAGGAAACGAAGGTATCCGGTTCATGAGAAGGAGATGACTGCAATCATCCACTGTCTTCATGTGTGGAGGCATTACTTGATTGGGAAGTTGTTTGTTGTCAAGACTGACAACATTGCAGCAAGTTATTTTGCATCACAACCGAAGCTTTCTGTGAAGCAAGCTCGTTGGCAGAGTTCGACATGACTATTGAGTATAGACCGGGAAGGCACAATGTGGTAGTAGATGCCCTTAGCAGGAAGGGACAACTTGCAGCATTGGAGGGTGAAGACCGGGCAGTAAGGAATAGGAGTCGAATTCAGATGTCAGAAGAGATGCATAATAAGCTCAAGGAAAGTGTTGAAACCAATACTTTGGCACGGAATATAGTCAAGAAAATAAAGGAGGGGAAGACATGAAAGTTCTTTCTACGGGACGCGTTCTTGTTCTTTGGAAACCGACTCTATGTTCCAAAGTCATCTGGACTCAGGAGGCACCTTTTGAAGGAGTGCCACGATTCTCTGTGGGCTGGCCACCCAGGGCAACGTCATTCTTTGGAATTGTTGGAGAGAGGATTCTTTTGGGAGAAGATGTGAAAGGATGTGGAGTATGTACATACATGCATCATTTGTCAGCAGGACAAATCAGATACTCAGAGACAAGGAGGACTGTTGTAGCCTTTACCGATTCCTGAGAGGCCATGGATGAGTGTTTCGATGGAATTCCTCACTTAGTTACCACAGGTTCAGGGGTATAATGGGATCATGGTCTTGGTTGATCATTTTTCTAAGTATGTTGTCTTTGTTCCTACAAAGATGCCTTGTGGAGCCGAGCAGACTGCAGAGTTGTTCTTTAAGAACATAGTGAAGTACTGGGGGATGCCATTAAGCATCGTGTCAGATAGAGATCCACGTTTTACGGGAAGATTTTTGGACCACATTGTTCAAGTTAGTCGGGACAGAGTTGTTGATGAGTTCGAGTTACCATCTGGAGATAGATGGGTAGACCAAGAGGATCAACGCATTGCTGGAGGATTACTTGAGACATTATGTAACGATTGATCAGAAGAATTGGCCTGAACTCTTGGATATTGCTCAGTTTAGCTACAATATTCAAAAGAGTTCTGCGACGGGGTATAGTCCATTTGAGTTGGTGAATGGACAGATGTCGGTTGCACCGCATACCGTAGTGACAGGAGGTTTTTTGAGGAGTCATCGTGCGAATATGTTCATGAAGGCTTGGGATGAGACCTTGGAGTTAGCATGGTTGCGCTTGCACGATGCTGCAAGGAGAATGAAGAAATATGCTGATCGAGGAAGACGGGATGCGCACTTCAGTGTGGGAGATAAGCTGTTTCTCAGGATTATAGGGGAGCAGTTTCAGCCAGCCAAGGGGACTGCAAGCAAACTGACATGGAAGTATGAGGGACCATTCTGAGTGAAGAAGAGAGTGGGGGAAGTTTCTTATGAGCTGGAGCTTCCGCACCATATGCACATGAAGCATCCAGTTTTTTACATGAGTCAGTTGAAGAGATGCAGACTTGATGCTGATCATCTAGAAAGAGCTGAACCACCGAGAGGACTAGCCGGGATTGTGGACAAGCCAGGACTGGAGTTGGATAAGATTTTGAGCTTCAAAACTACAGGGATTGGTTGCCACATGAAATGGGAGTATCTTGTCAGATGGAAGAATGCACCGGAAGAGGAGAGCTGGGAATCAAAGGACTCACTTTGGAGATGGAAGAAGAATATTGCGAAGTCTGAACGGAAGATACTGAGGCAGTCGAGATTGTCGAGGGCGACAATGGTTTCAAGTGGGGGAGGATGTAACGTCCTACAGCCATCGGGCGACCGGCCGCGCGCTCCTTCCTCCACGAAATGCGACTAAGGCATGAAATACCAAGGCGAGCGACCAAGAACGAGATACATGTTGTATAGATGGTATGGGCGCTCCTTTGTTTATAGGGCGAGTCGAGGGGAGCTCGTCCATAAGCCGACCAAGGTGCAATGGCGAACGATGGGTGAACCAGTGGGGCGGTCCCACACCATGGGCGGGCCGACCACACGAAGGCACCGCAAAACATTTGAAGGTGCGTCGGTTGGGCGTATGTGGAAGGGTCAGCTGAAGGTATGACCGCCACGCAAGAAGGATATAAACATAGCGATGAGACTTGGCATTTGGACACCAAGCAAGTCACTCTTCATCATATGAACTAAAGGTGCGAAGGGGGAGAAGAAGGGGCCACGACAAGGTGCAGATTTATGCGCCCGCCTGCCGGGCTACCTACAAGAGTCTACACGAGAGTTGTATGCGGTCGAAGTGTGGGTGGAGGGCGTTCTAAGGCGCCCGCCCGCCAAGGTGTGACACGAGTTTTGGATTGCGATTGGTGTGGGTTGTTCACGGGCGTGCCTGCCCTCTTGGGCAAAGGGAAACTTGTGTTGGTTTATATATTGTATTTCGGTTTGAGGTTGAGGTGAGACCACTGTGCGCTCTTGCACGGGTGGGTGCCCAACCCAGGTATAAACGCCAGTGGAGCCAAGCTCCCGACCATTGTACAAAATCTTCATATATAATAAAAGCATTCTCTTCATATGATGTGTTCACGGTTGTTCTATCATGTTGTTATTAATGGTTTCCGCACATTAATATAATAATTCATGTTTATAATGAATGTTGAAGTCATAGTTCGTAAAGTAAGTTAACAATGAAAGATGTTGGTTACTTAGGCGGTGCCACACCCGATCAATTTAACGAAAAAAGAATTGGGGGTGTGACAATTACCATAGCGCTCACACCCCCATTGCGAGGTTCCTTGCGAGGGAGATGTTAGCCTCCTGCTCATAGCAGGTATTCACCTTTCGTGATCGACATATATACAAGCCAAATATGTCATGCTTTGCTTACAGCAATGTTCCATATTTGAAATTTGCTACTATGGCAAAGAGGGCACAAAATCTTCAGGCACAGAAGTCATTGCATGTATTCTTGAGGACCAGGCATTATTTAAACATTTCTCAAACATGTCCTCTTACATCGCCTCAAAGACACCAACTGTGCACCATCCAAAGTCATATAAGCATTTGTCTACTATTTCTACTTTGCCAAAAGGAGGCCTGCTAGTATTGATAATTCAGATTTAGTTATGGATGTCAAGAGTACTTCCTTTGGGTGCATGTGTTTCCTCTTCTATGCTCCAGCAGTTTTGCTACTTCTTTTTGCCTAACAGCAACAGTAGAAGCTAGTCCCCTAGAACCATTCTGGCCCAGCTTTGAGAAATCAATTAAAGGATTTGAAGCAACAGCGCAAGACGGAGTTGAAAGGTTTGATCCAATAAATGAATGATCCTCATATGCACATTGAAGGATAAGATGGTGGAGCAGATAAAAATAGAGATCAGTACAATGAAACTGGTAAAGCATCCTAATATTGTACAGCTTTTCGAGGTTATGGCTAGCAAGACAAAGATATATTTTGTTCTTGAGTACGTTACAGGAGGAGAGCTTTTTAATCAAATTGCTCAACATGGGAAATTAAAGGAAGATGATGCCAGAAAATATTTTCAGCAACTTATAAATGCAGTTGATTATTGTCATAGCAGAGGAGTTTACCATAGAGATCTTAAGCCAGAGAACCTTCTTTTGGATTCAAAAGGAAATCTGAAGATCTCAGATTTTGGTCTTAGTGCACTTTCACAGCGAGTGAAGGAAGATGGGCTGTTGCATACTGCATGGAACCCCCAACTATGTTGCCCCAGAGGTCATTGTGGACAAGGGATATGATGGTGCTAAAGCTGATCTGTGGTCTTGTGGAGTCATTCTCTTTGTCCTCATGGCTGGCTATTTACCATTTGATGAACCCAACATCATAGCGCTTTATAAGAAGATATACAGAGCAGATTTCACTTGCCCGAAATGGTTTTCTCCAAGAGCTCGGAAACTGATTATGAGAATACTTGAGCCGAATCCTAAATATCGGATTACAATTCCTCAGATGTTAGAAAGTTCTTGGTTCAAGAAAGGCTACAATCCAGTCAAATTTGAAGAAGAAAGAGATACCAGCCTTGATGACATCGATGCAGTATTTAGTGATTCTGTTGAACACCTTGTAATGGAACAGAAGGAATTGAAGGGGGGCAGACCTTCTCTTATGAATGCATTTGATATCATTTCATTGTCTAAGGGGCTGAATCTATCTGATCTGTTTGAGAAAAAACAGAGTGCTACTAGGGAAGCAAGGTTCACATCTAAGCACCCAGCTACAGAAATCATCACAAAGATGGAGGAGAGTGTGAAGCCACTTGGGTTCAATGTTAAAAGACGTGATTACAAGATGAGGTTCCAGGGGTCTGAAACAGGTAGAAAGGGGCATCTTTCTGTAGCTACAGAGGTTTTGAAGTTTCTCCTTCTCTCTTTGTTGTGGAAGTGAAAAAAGCTGGCGGGGATACCCTAGAGTACAACAAGTTCTACGAGAATTTCTCTACTGCTTTAAAGGACATTGTGTGGACATCTGAGGTGGACGTGACAGAAGAATAGCTGGAACTACAAAGGTAGGAAGGACAACTGGAGCTTCAACATGATCAAAGGGGACATAATTGATAAGGTCGATATGTATTAATCAGATGGTGTTTTGTAGAATGGCAAGAATATTGTGGTTCCTTTCGTAAAGAACCAAGCACACAATTTATTTTGTGCTAAGATGGAATAGTTTTATGCATTCTATCTGTCGATATTTGATATCTGAACTGTATGATAGTGATGCAATGATTTCTCTAAAGACCAAAAGAAAATACGAGTTTAATGTCTGTGCATTGTTCCAAGGATTTGCTCCTTGTACAGGGATCAATTGCTGTTCTGATTGTGGGTAGGTAGGTCCGGGTCTGACAATGGAACAACTTAATCTGGGGCATAATTTGGTATTTGTTTGCAAATGCATCCCCAGATTTGGAGTCTTGCTCTTCATTAGCAGAATCTGCCAAGCTCTGTTTTGTATCTGCCCTCTTGCCAGCTTAGTTTGTATACATGTTCTCTGCTTTTATTTCCCCTCTTCTGTGCCCCTTTGCTTTGTTTTTCCATCGTCAGGCCTACCCATCTAATGCTTTAGCCCTTTAACGCTTTTAAAAGTTTGCAAGCGCTCTGATATTTGGATTGGATTGCCTTCCAAGGAAGATGCATCCATGGATGATGATGCAGTGAAGGGGAGTCAGAGTCTGGGGCTGCTCTGTTGAAGGACTCAATCAATCACGCATTTTTTGTATTCTGTGTTTTGTTCAGAGCTCAAACACTGAGATTCTGCTGCTGGGTTTTATCAAAACAAATTATAGCCATATCAGGTTTTTTGTCTGCATGACATATCTGTGTATGACGATGGGATCGCCATCAGAGTTGACATTGGGATGCAGACTCTCTGCAACTTCATACTCCAGCGTGTTGAAAGCAATCAATCTTGCGAGCGATCAGTTTGAGCGAACCAGAAGGCTTGATGAATATCTAAAAGGATTGGAAGATGAACGAAGGAAAATTGAAGCTTTCAAGAGAGCACTTCCTTATTGCATGCATCTCCTCAATGATGCAATTGCTGCTTCCAAGGAACAGTTAGCAGACTGCCAACCATCGGTGCAAGCACCTTCAGTTGGCAAGAAAAGAAGCTATTGAGATATTGAACGAAGGTGTCCCTGCGAATAGCAAAATCGTTGTAAAGAGGATGGGCGATCTTGATCCAGAAGCATGGAGAGGGGCATGTCAGAGAAAGTTCGCTTCTTATTGTGCAACACATTCAGGCGAAGCTTGGACAACATGACCTGTGCAAGATTTATCCCAATGTTTATGTCATCCAATCTACTTTCCAGATTCGCGGGATGCATACACTCATACGAGATCGTGAGACCACAAAGCATGATTTTGTCTTTTATTCAGATCGGCTCATTCGACTGGTTGTTGAGAATGGCCTGGGCCATCTTCCATTCACTGAAAAGCAAGTTACCACTCCTACAGGATCAGTCTACACTGGAGTTGATTTCTGTAAAAAAGCTGTGTGGAGTGTCAATTATCCGAAGTGGGGAAAGCATGGAGAATGCATTGCGTGCATGTTATAAAGGTATCAAAATTGGGAAAATTTTAATCCACCGTGATGGAGATAATGGTAAACAGCTGATCTATGAGAAATTACCAAATGATATTTCTGAACGCCATGTTTTGCTCCTTGATCCAGTTCTAGCAACAGGAAACTCTGTTGGGCAGGCTATTGAACTGTTATTACAGAAAGGGGTGCCAGAATGACATATCATATTCCTCAATCTCTTTAATTGGCAAACTAAGTATGCGGAGATGAGGCGTGGAATAAAGCGGAGAACAGAAGGACAGCCAGCCACCGCCACAATCTAAAAAGGCAAAATCATTTATGGAACCGCCTAAAGGATTCATGCGCAGCCTTAGATATTTACTCCAAGATGCCAGCTGCCCCAGCTCAGCTCATATAGTCTTTCATGCATTTATTTTTAGCAGCAAACACTGATTTACTTCAGATATGTTTGGATCAGTTTGATAGATATTTTGAGATATTTTCCTTGAGATCTTATCCACAGATCTAAGTCTGTAAATATTTTCTATAAAAACTTCCCTATGGACTGTTCAAAGGGTGAGAGATGTTTTTATAGTTAAACTCATTTGAGGTTTGTTGTGTACGCTCCAAGAAATTCAATGAACAGAGCTTGCTGGAACATGTGTGTTTGG
>APFE030380436.1:0-33077 GCA_000404065.3 Pinus taeda | reverse complement strand
CCAGCTCATCTCGACACTGAGTGAACTTCGTGAGATACTTGGGAATACTGTCACCCTTCTCGCATTTGATGTTTCTAGTTTATCTTTGAGCGCCAGCTTCCTCTGATCGCTCTTGCCTTGGAATAATTCTGTTAATGATTTCCACATCAAATATGGAGTAGCCTTTCCATGGAGGCTGGACACAATGTGATCCTTCACGCCCTCCAACATAATCCTTCGACATTTTGCGATCTTCTTTTGCCAAGCATCAGCTTGAGTAGCATCAGTAGGCTTTGGGATATCCGTATCTATGAACTCCTTCAGCCCGTTATCATCCAATACTGCCTCCATCCTGTCCTTCCATGCAATATATTTTGAGCTGCCCTCAAGAGCATACTCCAATCGTAATTCGTTGAAAGACATTGCTGCGTTGTCACCAAGAAAACACTGTTGCAAATTCGAATTCCACCAGCAACCAACTCAACCGCCTCGGATCTAAGATTCGTGAGAACACAATATTTCTCGTACAGAGATTGATTGTATGGGCTTTGACCGGATATTTCACCTTTCAAAGGAAGGATGAATCCAGAGGCTACCTGGCCCGATTACAGGCTCTGCCTAGAGAAATAGAATGTAAACACTTCCTGAATAGTAGATCTGATGATCAACAGCTCTAATACCATGTAGAAATTTTGAATAATTTAACACATATTCAATGGAGATTATCCTGATCATGTACTATTGCGGAAAACATACACAATACATAAGCTCCTCTACGTTGATCATCAATATAGCAGCATCAATAACAATAAAACCTCAAGAGCATTCACACATTAACACAGTATGTATCCCGGGGAAAGCATCTCGCTAAAAACCCCAACTATCTGTATATTAATGATTGAGTCATGTAACATTACACAGCATAATACTTCTCACAAGTATCTCCACCTCTGTTACACACAATAGAGCTCAGATCTGAATTAATCACTGGCTCAAACCACTTCCGCTGCTTGCCTGCCTCCACTGCTCAATACCTGCATGAGAATGAATGATAATGGCTCAAGCAAACTCGTATTTACTTGGCTGAACCACGCAATCCTCACATTGGCATACTCAATCCCTTTGATTGTGCAAGATCTGATGCACAACTATAGTCACAACTGATAGCAATCTGATTCTCTAACACCTGTCCCTGTTGAACTGAACATGCACTGACATGCCACTGAGTTAACTGATGTATTCATTAGTTGTATTATGAGTTAATAACTTGTGAATTAATTAATAACTAATTCACCCAACTCATCTCTAGTTTATTTGCCAGTTAGACTATATAACCAGTTTAACAAAGCTAAACTGAACACAACTCCATCAACTGCACCTCCAGTCCACTAAACTCAACTCACTTGAGTTCTAACTGAAGTCCTGCATGCAAATATTAGTCATTCCATAGGTAACCACGTATTTCCTTCTGGGATCTGCATGTACCACATCTGTAGCTCATCCTGAAGTGCTCCAAGAGAATAAGACAAAGTTTATAGTCTAAATATTATTATGAGCTAATAATATTTGACTGTTCTATATTTAGACTGAGCAGTCACTCCGGTGTGATCTAAAAATAGAAGTCCATCTATTTTTTCCAACTTGATCAATCATCCATAAACAGCAACCTGCAATCCATAGACATGATCCATATGTCTAAAAATAGACATAGTCTAAAAATAGACTTGCGCCAAAAATAGCCTGCGGTTCCACTTAGTGAAGGCGACTCCTTTCCACTAAGCTCCATCATCTTGTTGCATTCTCAACAAGCATTTCTTGTTGCACACTTTTCAACACTTTGACTTCAGCCCTATTGTACTTGGTCTTCGCAGCAGCCAGTGCATTTGAAGGAGTTTCAGGGATTTTACCCTGCACATGGTCTGTCACTTCTTTTTCTTCCAAGGTCAAATCAAGAGACATCTTCCATCCATGATAGTCAAATTTATCATGGAGCTTGTCTTCAGCCGAGAAGTAGGATGAGGAACCCATTGAACCTTTTGTCCTTGTCCAATTGTCTTTGGTTATTTCTCTTTCACTCTTGCTTGGGCTTTGTCTTCACCTTAGCTCTGATACCATGTTAATTTTAGGCAACAAAGGTATGTTCTATGCTTTCGAGCAATTTTACTTCAATTTCTTTATTAGCCCAGTATCAATATTCAGATTAGCAATCACATCAACATGATAGTAAAATGTAGATAGAACATAAACATAAACAGTAGAAGACAAGCTAAGGCAAGAGGACACAAGATGTGGCACCAGCTAGGGACAAACCCCAATGTGGGGAAACCCTTGATCAAATCTTCTTTTACTCTTTAATAGTTCAACAGAGAGAGATAATACAATTTACAAATTTGATAATTTATAACAGCAACAAAAGAGCCCTAACCAAAAAAGTCAACGCTAGTCAACGGGGCATATTTGACCCTTAGCGAATTGGTCAACTTCAATCAACTTCGGCCTCCAAACAACAAGATAAAACAACCCTCAAAACAGTGAAATTCAGCCTAGTCAAAGTCTGGTCAAACAACCCACCTTTGGTCAGCTCTAGTTGCAGTTGACACTGGTCAACAGTCAACGTTTAGCGTCGATTTATTTGCCTAGAAATGTTGCATGCCCAAACAGAGACAACCCTCACAAAAACGTAGTCAAAGGAGGTCAATGCATGCTAGTCAACGCTTGGTCAAACTATTCAGAAATTCGGTCTCTTGAAATTTCGCTCTCTTGATATTTCGGCCTCCTGAAATTCCATTCTCCTGAAATTTCAGACGTGTGGAGAGAGAGAGGCCCAGAAATCCATATCCAATCCATGAGGAGAGAGAGAGGAAAGTGTGAATATGAGTATGTCCAAATGAGGCTAAGTCACCTTCTATTTATATGCAACGTTGAGGATGAATAGACGTGACTATTGGGCTTCTGAGCCTACATAAGTTTGCTGGCTGACCTTGACAATTTGACTATAATCAAAATAAATTCATAACTTCATTTGTACATGTCAGAATCGGATGATCGTTAGATCAATCCTACACCTCTCGGAGAGAGGAATCCAAGAAAAATATCAGCTGTCATAAATAAGATGACCCATGTGGAGTTTGGCCCTAGTTGGCAATTTTAACAGGAGGACGGTAGTCCTTGTTGGCAGGATGATGCCTAGGTTTTCGACAGTACTCAGACACATCATCAGGAGCTGGGATAGCAGATCTCGTTGTGTGATTTGGTAGAAACAAAGTAGTTGGATATTTGCGGCATAGGTTTTTGATGCTCGGTGCCTACCTATTGGATGCTTATAAGAGGCAAAGATAGGGCATAGAGGGCTCCCAACAGCTAGTAGCATATTGCAGCGGAAGGCAGAGAGGATTGGGGGTTTTGGACCTCCAGTGTGGTTATGGGATCTAGGGATCCAGTGGATTGGTGGGATACTCCACTCCTTAGTGAGCATGGTCGAGATAACAGGCGGACTGCTTCATTCATAGTTGGACACATGGGGGATCACCGAAGCCCTCACCATAGGACGATGCAGATTGTTCCTCAGGATTGGGGCTAGCCATGGAGTAATAGGTGCTAGCACTGTTGAGTCACTTTGGGAAGATTGGCCTAGCTTCGATCATCGCATAGATTATGGCTGAGAGTTATGGGAGAGGAGGCTCTAGTATGAGCATGCTAGGAAGTCAGTCATGACCAGAATGTCACGATGTCAGCAGGATAGGTTCCATGTGC
This sequence comes from Pinus taeda, assembly GCA_000404065.3. Taxonomy (NCBI): domain Eukaryota; kingdom Viridiplantae; phylum Streptophyta; class Pinopsida; order Pinales; family Pinaceae; genus Pinus; species Pinus taeda. The sequence continues at coordinate 29,345 of APFE030380436.1, read as the reverse complement.
GACGAGTAGGGGATTCTGACATAACAGGGTTGAGCAGTTCAACTACCCATAGAGGTGAGTTGGTTTCTACAGGGGAGGGCCATCCAGATCTTCCATTTGGTTTTAGTGATTTGTTGATGGTGTGGGGAACTTCACCGGTGTGGCAAGGTGGTCGACAGGAGGAGATCACGGGAGGCCCAGGTAGACGAGGGTTCAATTCCACTAGGATTGGATTGCATCTTCAGGAGCTTACTCTTGTAGTGCATGAGATGGACTAAGTAGAGAAATTTCATGGGGAGTTGGGTAGATTCCTACATTATCATGATGCTCTACTTATTGCTAGTATGCGAAGGGCTTTTGGTACCTGTATTTGGTTGGATAGCGAGTGGAGCAAGGTCTGCTTCACATTGATTAGGATGGCTTAGGATCATGGTATTGAGGGATTCCTTCATGTCGGGACAATGCTGAGATTGGAAATGATTCATTGGTACAGTCGGGACCTTGGTATTATTGGTGGTTATAGTGGTGATCAACAGTGGGAGAGGGCACTTGTTCAGGCATTGCTTGAGGACAAACAATTTTTGGTGGGGAGGACTGTAATGTCCCTTCCTAAATTATTTTGGAACAAGATTTATTTCTACATTTTGGGGGCCAATTTTGGTGAAGGCGAGGCCCATTTGATTTTTGATAGAAGACTTAAGAGTTAGAGGCAAGTTAATTTTATATTATTTTGTTTTGTTAATGATATGTGGGGACCACCCACATAAGAAATATGCACTCCCTAAGCCAATGATTTGAAATTCATGAGAGGGAAGAAAAGGCAGAAAGAAAGGCTCCATGAAAGTTATAAAAGGAAGGCAACACACTTCATTTGGTATTCTTGGCTTATCGAATTTGATTATGTTGCTTGAGCTGTTTAGCAAGAGTTCTCCAAGTGGAGAACTCACCCTTTCTTCAGGGGACTTCGAGTGCCACCCTAGAGAGGTTCAACCATTATCATCCGGAGGAGATTTGTAGAGAGATTTCCAGTATTTGTATTTAGTTTGCCCCAACAATGCGTATTTCTGGAGGACGCAGTAGTGGATCTAGTGTGGCCATTGCAACATTCTTCCAGAGGGCTATTGCCGGGAGAAATTAGGAGAAGAAGGCTCAATAAATTTGTTGGCTATTGGGTGAGTTTGAGGGTTGGAAGTGGTAGCAATATTCAAGAATGATTTTGTAGACTTTGTGGCCAACACAGAAGAGATAAACTGGACATACGTGGGAAATAAAGTTTCAGCTACTGGGGCTATTGCTTGCCGGGAGAAATAAGGGAAGTATTGGTGGAGTTGGTTGCTACATTTCAGGAGTGTCTGGGGAGGATTTTTCTGGTGTATTGGCAAACAGTGTGCTTCAACAGAGTTGGAGGGCGTAGGCCCTTTTGGGGGTCGATTTTGGAAGGTCAAAACTAGGCCAAACCATTTTTGGGTTTTTTCTGGGTTTATGACAAGGACCCCAGATATAAATTTGCAAAATTTTTTGAGGACTGGAGCTGGGGTTTTCAGCTATATCTTTGCAGCAGACAGTGCAGAATTGTTGGGGACTACGCAGTGCCTTTTTGGGGTTCAATTTTGGAAGGTCAAAGCCAGGCCAAACCATTTATGGGTTTTTTTGAGTTTTTGACAAGTACCTTAGAAATAAATTTGCAGAATTTTTTGAGCAACATAGGTGGGGTTTTCAGCCATATCTTTGCAGCAGATAGTCCATATTTGCTAGGGCAGCGTAGAGCAGCAGTTGGACAGTTTATGGGTTATCATTTGTTCACCTGGGTATTGCTACGCTTGCCAAAAAAGGCAATTTGAGGTGTATTCCTTCCATATATTTGTACTCTTTAACCAATTATAATAAAATGGCTAAGCTGCTTCCATATTTTTTATTGTTCTGGGTGTTTACTAAATTGTTTTAAAATTTTCTGTGGTGTAAATTTGGTATTTGCTTGCATATCACTGTTTATATTATTTTGGAACATTACAATGTGATTGACTTCCCACTTTCATGGATTGACACATCTATTGGTAGTCTTACATATTATGGAGTTTTTCACATGATGGGGCCATCCCATTTAGCAACAATTGATCTCTTCCACAAGCATTATGGAGGATTTGTGGCACTTTACTGTGTTGAATAGAGTTGGCATCTTGGTGGGCTAATCACTAGCCCATCTTCTTATATCCCTTGTGGAGTTTTATCTTAATTATTATATAAGTTTGATACCTATTTTCATGAGAGGGATTACTCATGGGTTCATGAGTTTTACCACTTTGGTGCGCAAATGTTGAGGCATAGGCATGCATACTTTCTAGAGAGAGTTGTTCCTTTTTTATTGCATGACTTGGTCACTAGATCAATTTGATGACAAAGACGTCTCACTTATGGAAGGTTTTATTGCATGTTTATTACTCGTAGTGGAGAGACTTATTGTGGAGGTCCCTTTGTATATATATTTATGCATTTTGGAGGTTGTTGGAGCTTGAAGACATGGTCAACTACCTTGGGAGGAGTTATTTAGCATAAACAATTCACTATTTTACTCACTTTTGACTTGTCATAGTAGTTGGTTGCATTATCATATTGTTCTCCTCAGAGATAAGGATGTATCTAGCATATTTGTTGTTTCTTCTTTGATAAGAAAGTGGATCTCAACAACGTATTTCTACTTTTAGTAGGGAGGTTGTTGAGAAGCTTTCTATTGTCGAGGAGATATAGTTCAATTCTATATAAGGGTTTTCTCTCCCCATTTGATGTAGATTGGATTTGGGGAGCTCTCCCTTGCTGAGCTTTTGCTGGAGATATTAAAGACAAATGAGAGTTGGAGCTGGGTACATTTGCTTGGGTTTTATTGATGAATATTAAGGTTGAAAATACTTGCATCAAACATGTTGGAGGGATGAAGTAATAAAGGTAGCATAATTCATCATCAAGAATATTGTTCCCTTATTTAGAAAATCAAATGTGTGGCTCATTCCCCTCTAAGCCTTTATATTTTGTTGCTAGAATTTATTCATGTGTCTTTCTCACTGATTTGGGCTAGTTACATCTTTCCCTATCCGCCAAGAAACACACTCTCTTGCATGTTTGCGATGTCTTCTTGATTTGGGTATTCACAAGTTATTGCGATATTCCCACTTAGCAACATTGCTAATAAGGGGAAATATCAATTTTGCCTAGTTTTGGATAAATTCGGACTTGCACTTAGGAAATGTGGGTTTAGAGGCCCCACATGCATTTTTGATTAAAGTGAAGCCTAAACATTAGAGGATGGAGGAGGAAAATCGAGCCACTAGTGGTATGTGGGGGTCACCCATAGAGAAATGCGGCCCACATGAGAAACACACTCATTAGAACGAGTTTGGTGGGGGAAAGTCGACCTAGGCCCACACGGGCATTTTGGAGGCTCTTTGACAAAAAGAGAAAGAGACACTATTTTCGTCATTCATGCATATTTGAGAATTGTCTAAGACTAGCACGCTTGAGTTGAAGCCAAGTCTGCAAGTGTTGTTTAGCACAAGAGTTTCCGAGCGTAAATCTCAAACCTTGCTTTGGTGGACTTCGAGTGCTAGCCCAAGGAGGGAGTCTCATCCATTCAGTGCGATCTAGGAGCAAAAAGTGCAAGTTTGAGGGAGGTTCCAGCAGCATCAACGCAGTTCTTGGAGGAGTCACACCTGTGGGTTGAGGAGAGAAGGTAGTTTGGGGCTGAAACTTCAGTAGGAGTCCAAAGAAGTGTTTTGTTCGTGATTGCAGCCATTTTGTGGGTTTTTTGCAGTAGGATTGACAGGTGGGTCGAATTAGCTAGCAGCAGTGCCATTGAGGGAAAATTGGGTTGAAATTTCAAAGTCAACCTTCGGCAAATTTTTTTGTGGGTTATTCTGGGTATTTGGTGGAGAGCCCAGGGTTAATTTCCTAGAATTTTCTGAGCACCAGAGGAGGCCCTAAGAATGATTCTACACATCTAGCAGCTCATTTTATAGGCATTTCAAAGCAAACCCAAGGAAGACCAGCCAGTGTGCTTGGGGGAATTTCACACTCATCACTTGGGCAAGCCCAGGTGCATACTTTCCAAGCACGCATTGTACTTCACGCTTTATCAATAAAATGGCTCAAAAGCGCAATTTTTGGTTCTATTTGGTGTTCTGATGTTTGAGTAATTTTTCTGTGTTTATGTCTATGCATGCTTTGTTTATTACTGTAAAATTTCCTTAGGGATATTATAGTGGTATCAAAGATCATAGTCTTGGCTCAGCCTGTGGGGAGCACTATCAGTTTATGACACCAGAATACCAACAAAACTCAACTTACAAGAGGCAGAGGTACAAGAGCAAAGAGAGGCAACTACAAATAACCCTAGATCCAGAGGTTACTGAACCATAGGTCGAAAGGCTAAACATGGGGGATAACGTGGGAGACTGGGGGAGTAAAGGGGAGGAGTTTGTCCGAACTCTTCTTAGGGCCATGCAGGATTTGTCCAAAGCTAAGTTGCACGATACAGGGAAATGGGTACGGGTATGAAACATGACCCCCCCAAATTTTGGAAATGGGAAAACGCAATATATATATTATATATATATATTAATATATATATATATATATAATTGTATTGGGTAGCATTGGATGTGCTTAAGCCATGGAAAATTGGGGAGGGTAAAGAATGAATCTTCCGACCTAGAATGGTTTGGGCGATTTTAACCGTTTGGGAGATTATTAAAATAATAATATTTTTTAATGGAATTCCTAAGTCTAAACTTAGGAAAAATAAAATATTAATGGGTATTAATATAAAACTGGGTTAGAAGGTTACAAAAGTCATGGATCAAGCCAATCTAATCTTAGTCGTTGATTAGAGATTTAATCTCGGTCGTTGATGGACCAAGTATAAGAGGAGGCTTGAGGGTCAGTTGGAGAATACACCAGAGTGATCAGTCATTCTATTCTGTAGAGTAGGGTTTGTTAAGAGAGATAGAATCAGTGATCAGCAGCGAGGGGCAGTGAATACATAGCAGAGAGGCAGAGTTGGTACCAGAGAGACAATGCAGAGCCAAGAGAGGCCAGCGTGTGTGACTCAAAGTGTCTAAGCGCTGACGCAAAAGCTCCAGAAGCTGCACAAAGGCTAGTAGGGCTGACGCAGGGCCAAGAGGCAGCGCTGGGAGGATTTCATGGGACAGACTAGGAGCTGTTGAGCTGGGTAGGGTGACACAGTCCCTATGAGAGTGACGCAGAGCAGTGGGATCTGCAATTGTTGCTGTGGGATTGTTCATCCGGTGATTAATCAGCCAGAATATTTGTCTCCGAGGAGAGGTACTATTGCGAGGGCATTCTCTGTTGGGTGAGCCATTTCTGACACCCTAGTTGTATTCTGAAAACTGCATAATAATAAGACCCTCTGAATCGCTGCACCGGTTTTCCTGCATTGGGTTTTTCCGGGATCATTGGTCCAAAAATAACGATGTCACTTGTGTGCTTGTTTTCTTTCAGTTGATGATCTGTAGATGTTGATACTGTACTTGTGTTTATTTTTAGTATTTACATGGTAAATAACTTGTTAAGTAATTAAACAAGTATGAAGAAATAAACCAGATAGTACAGGAAGAATTTCAAACAAGTCAAACTTAGAAATTCCAACAATAAGGACATTTAAGAAATATGTGGAATCATAAAGCATACATGATACATTATAATTTATTACATTATGATTGCATTAAATTGTCCAATGCCAATGCATAAACTATAAGTCTCTAAACTTATATCAAATTTACTCATGAATTATCACATAATAAAAATAGAAATATCCAAAATCAGCCATGGGAAGTTTCTAATTTCTTGTCTCGTGCCTGATTGGGAGTCTCCTCCTGCATAGTCGAATGACCTTAGTGCTCTTGATTAAATACAAGTTCCATACCCTAGTACCCTAGGTTTTTTTGATTATCGAGAGTCTCCCCTGCATAGAGGGCTTGGTTACCTTGATTAAATACAAGTTCCATACCCTAGTACATGACAAAATCCAACGGAAACATTGCAATCCCCCCAATCTTGAAATCCTGAAAAAATGATAAGTCTGCTAGATTTTGAGTGAGATCTAAAATTCTACTTTCCCCATATGTAATCCAATGAGGGAAAAACCACTCTCAAACATCCTGAGTCATTTCATGGTAATGTCAAAAATTTAAGTAAAATGATGAAAATGAAAGATAAATGAGAATGTCACTTTTACTTTAAGAATTTAACATTACCATGAACTGCATATCAAAAATAGGGCCATAGGCTTGAACATTAGAGGCTGCCCTACTCAAAAAATTATGTTTCCAATCTTCAATAACACCCTTTATCATTCCTGAATTGGCAGGGAGTGAAAATAAAAAAATCAAAACGAAAAATAAAAATAAAAAACTGAAAAAGTCACTTAGTCGCTAAAACGTGGCTTTACGACCTGGAAACGCATTTCAGGCCATACTGGACCACACTTCCCCCATGTGAAATGTGGCAGTACGGCCTAAAACATGTTTCCAGGCCATACCAAACACGTTTCCGTACAGTTTCTGCCCAGAAACAGGCTCAGGCCCAGTGTTTCCTGCAACATAGGTCCAAAGATATTGAGGAGCTGAGGTAACAAAATTGCAGCAACAACAGGGGCAAAGGGATTCAAGGGGAATTCCAAATTGGTGAGGGCTCAGGTACTTCGCATCACCAAGGGGATCATGGCCCCAACACATCCCTCATTCCCAGCACACCACCTACGTCCACCATTCCTACATTTCTAGCATCTGGCGCTAGAGGGCCGCAAGGGCAAGCGGAGATGCCCACGGGGGACTATTTTATAGAGTATCAGTCATATGGGCTTGACTTTAGAGAGGCCATTACCTTGAGAGACTTTTGTCAGCTGAAAGGTAACAACAGGGGAAAGGGACAAGGTGGAGGAAGCTACACTCATGACACTGATCTACAACGCACCATGGGGAGATTGTTCCTCCCAACTTTCTATGGGTCATCCAAGAGTTCAGCAAAAGTGTGGGTGGAGAAGCTGGATGTCTATTTTTAGCTCAATTAGATGATGGAAGGAGAAGCAATTAAAATTGCCACTTTCCATTTAGAGGGAGAAGCCCATGACTGGTGGTTCCATGGGCTAACCACGTTGGGGCATGCTGGAGTGGCAACCTATGAGGAGTTCACTTGGAGGGTGTTGGAGCATTTCGAGAGGAGAGACCTGAAGGAGCATTTTGGGGAGCTGATAAGGCTCAAATAGACAAGAAGCGCTGAGGCCTACATTTCAGAGTTTCTGAGGTTGTCATTGATGGTGCCTAATCTATCAGAGCCCAGGAGAGTCTTCATGTTTGTAGAGGGGCTAGCAGAGCCACTGAAGGGATTGGTGAGGTCCAACAGGCCCACTACCTTGCAGGACACAGTGGGGAGGGCCTGAGATTTTCAGGATGCCCTACCCAGGGCTAGAGCACCGTTTCCACCTAGACAGGGATTCCAGTAGAGGGGACGAAACATGAGGGGTTCACCACCGAGAGCCAACCAAGGGCGAGGGCAGTTGGATGAAGAGACCAAGAGGGACCTATGGAGGAGGAAGTTTTGTTTCATCTGTCAGGAACCATGGGCACCAGGCCATAGATGTACAACAGGCAAGGCCCATTACATTGAGGTCTTTTCCAACAGTGACTTGGAGCATGAGGTGGAGCTAGAAGTGGGTGGAGATGACAGCGCAACACATGGGGAGAGGGGACCACCACCACCACCACCAGAGGGAGCTCCTTTTGCACTAACAAGAGGGGTCTTTGCATCTTTGCGAGGGGTACCCAAGTTTTTGACCTTGAGGATCAGGGGCACGTTGTAGGGGCAACGTGTTTCTGTTTTGGTGGGCAATAGGGCTACCCACAACTTCATCGATGCACAGATGGTTCAAAGGAGGGGCATCACAACCGAGGAGTTTGAGGGATTTTTCATTTCTTGTGTCGGAAGATAGAACCATACAGTGCACTTGCTATGTTCCCACCTTGACAATCACCATGGTGAACTATTCAGTGACGGACCACTTTTTTGAGGTAGATGTACCAGACACCAACGTGGTGATGGGTGTCCAGTGGCTCTATTCACTTGGTCAGGTCACTACAGATTGGAGGAAGCTGGAGATGGAGTTCACAGGTGATCCGAGATGGATACTAAATCAAGAAGAAAAGGTATTACAGACTCATGTGCAGGAATGCCTATATTATTTAGTGCAACGGATCGAAAATATTGCGAATAATATATACAATGAACAGTTATAAAACATAATAAACACACATCAACATAGTCAAAATAATGAAGGAGTTCACCAGACCCCTTGGCTACGTCTATTGGTCCAAGCTTTCAGTGTCGACCTCTATATTATGTCTTTAAGAGCAGAAATTTACAAGTGAGCTCAAACAAAGTCTCAACACTACAGTGACAAAAACAACAAGGATTTACTCGAAATCCTCAAGTCTACAAGAGTACACAACCACTTCTTCTTGCTCTCTATCTTCTGCTTTCTCTTGCTCTCTCTCCATTCCCTCTATTTTGCCTTTGGATGGCTTTTAAGCCTATCAATGCTGTCTGTTTGCCTCCATTTCGGGCTCTCTGGGTCCCGGCCGCTGTCCCTTCATCTCCTTGCTGAGCGTTAAACAATCATAATAATGACGCTCAAGGCATTAAGGCCACCTGTTTACAAACGGAAAGGGCCACTGGCACGGGTGAAATCCCTGGGAATACACTTCTCTGTTTACACAGAGAAATACACAGGAAATAAATTAAAACAGAGGAAAATCCGCCAAGCCAGACTTCAAAAGATATCAAGTCTGCCCTATAATCCTCTCGGGTCCATGTTTTATCGTTGTTGCAAGCCCTTTGTATTCCACACCGTTGATCTGCCTTCAATCTGACGGTTCACATCCAACCTGAAATATCAAGTAGTCCGCTCAATCTCCACCGTTGATCCACGATCTTTAATCCAACGGATGACAGCCATTTTGGGTGGCCTACTTGCACGAAGATTGCCCACCCGAAAAAGCAGTTTTCTCTCTCGTGCGGTGTGCTACGTGTTCGCTGGTGTATGGAATCGGGCAGAGCCTCTCCAATACTACTTACCGCCTGAAGCCTGCCTGAAATACCGTTTACCTCGGAACTCAAATAACATAAAGCCGCATTTATAAACCCTTTCGGGTCTGCGCATATCGCATAGTCTTCGGCCTGCGGTAAGTCCTCCCTTTGGCAAATCTGCGATGCGATATGTAATCTCCGTCGTTGATCTGTGCGCTCGATCAACAGTCAACGTTGTGTCACCGATCACAGTCGCATTTCCCTTAGGGTCGCCTCCGATACACTTCGCTGGCCTTTGCCGATGCGATATCGCCGATTTAATCCAGACCGTTGATCTGGCCGATCTGACGGCTCTAGTGCAACGTTACTTCAACCTTCGCTTTACTTGGGTTTCCGCCATTCTTCGTTGTTTTCTCTGCGATACTTTGTTTTCTGATAGTTGAAGACTTAAAGTTGGACTTAGACTTAGAGGTTTGATACGAGATCCATTTTGGATCACTCCTTCCCATTGAAAAGCTTTTGGACCACCAAAAGTTGGTTTTTAGTATTCGAGCAAGTGAGGATACTGCTCCTTCACCTGTCTAACTTCTATCCATTGTGCTTTGCTTGGATTTGAACCTTTGAGTCCCACTCTCACGTACTCAACATCCCCTTGACGCGTAGTTCTTACCTTCCTGTCCAGAACTGTGTCCTCTTGTAACTCATTGAGATACTCAGGCAACAAATCCTTAATAGAAGGCAACTGACTTTGCTCTTCAGGATCTTCAATCAATGAAGGTTCATACAATCTCAAGTTTTCTGCATTAACGACTGAATAGATCTGCATATAAGCTGGCAAATCAAGGCAAAAAGCATTTTCACCAATTTTATCAAGTATATTGAAAGGTCCATACCTTATTGGTTTTAGCTTCTTACCTTCACCTTGCATTCTGTCTTTGCTGATGTATAGCTAGACTTGATCACCAACTTGAAAATTATGCTCAACTCGATGCTTGTCATGTCTTGCCTTGTACTTGGCTTGACTTCTTTCCAGTTGTTCCAGTACTGCCTGGTGAATTTCCTGGATTTGTTCAATGAACTTGGTTGCTTTGTCCACATCACTGTGTCCATCAGCTGCTATGTCTTTACCAAAGACAAAATCCAAGGGAGACTGTGGTATAAAACCAAAACAAGTCTCAAAAGGAGATCTCTGAGTAGAAAAGTGCTTGGCACAGTTGTAAGCATGCTGCACATAACACAAATGCTCATCCCAAAGCTTGGGATGCTTGCTGCAATAGCCTCTGAGCAACTGGATCATTGTCCTGTTCACCACTTCTGTCTGACCATCTGTTTGTGGATGAAATGTTGTGCTTTTCTTCAATCTGGTGTCCATTAACTCCCATAGATTTGGTCAAAACTTCCCAACAAATCGAGAATCTCGATTAGTGGGTAACCCAAAATGAATCCATACATTCTGAAAGAACAACTTTGCTGTTTGTTCAGCTGTAACCTGCTTGTTACATGGTATCAAAATACACATTTTACTGAACCTATCCACAACAACATACAAATAATCGTGACCTTTCCTAGATTTTGGCAATTCCCCAACAAAATTCATGGAAACACTTTCCCCAGGATGAAAAGGAATTGGAAATGGAGTGTACAAGCCTAATTTCCTATTATTGGGCTTGCTTGTAGCACACATAGTACACCCATTGATATATCTAGAAACTGTCTCAAGCATTCTTTGCCAATAACAGAACCTTTGCAACTGTGCAACTGTTTTTACTTACACCAAAATGACCTGATATGAGAGAAGTATGTGCTTCTCGAATTATGTTAACTCTTTCAGCTTATGGAATGCATAACTTTCCTAAATGATACGAGAGTTGGTCCTTTACATAATAATCCAATTCTTCTACTTGCTTACCATGACTTAAAGTTGCATATACATCTTTAAAATCTATATCTTGAGCATATTGTTCAATGTAACTTTCATGCATTACTGAGTTATGCTCAAGTATAGGAGATGCATTTATGATTGGTCTTGATAACATGTCTGCAACCTTATTGCGTATGCCATTCTTATATCTTGATTGCTGCAATTTAGTTTGTGAGTGCAAATATTGAAGTGGTTGATGATCTGTATGTATGCTTGTTTCTTTACCCATTAGGTAATGTTTCCACTTTTTCACACTTTGTACTAATGCATACAATTCTGTATCATATGTGGGATAATTAACTACTGCAAAAGTAGATGTCTCAGAATGATATCATATGGGTTTTCCGTGTTGCATCAACACTGCTCCCATGGCATAGTCAATGGCATCTGTCTCAATCTCAAAAGGATGTTGAAGATCTGGGGGTGCTAGCACTGGTGTTGTACTGATTTTTTCTTTTAAGGCGTCAAAGGCTTTCTGCTGTTTGCCTCCCCACTTAAACACCCGTTTCAATCCTGTTAAAGCATGCAATGGAGTTGCAATCAATGAGAAGTTAGCAATAAACTTTCTCCAGTATTGCGCTGCCCCTAGAAAACTCCTAATCTCTGTAGCAGATTTGGGTTTAGCCAGTTCACAATGACTTCAGCCTTAAAGGGATCTATCTTCAATTCACCACCCCCTACAATATAACCCAAATAATTTGAAGATGTTCTGCCAAATTCACATTTTGACAGTTTTTCGTAGAGATTTTCTCTTTTTAAAACATCTAAAGTCTGTTTTACATGCTTTACATGGTCTTCCCATGTCTTACTAAAAACAAGAATGTCATCTAAATAAACAATTACAAAGTCATCAATAAATGGTCTGAGTACATCATTCATGACTCTCATAAATGTAGCAGGAGCATTAATTAAGCCAAAAGGCATAACCAACCATTCATGCTGTCCTTGTTTTGTCTTGAAAGCATTCTTCCATTCATCTTGTGTTGGAAATAACACTGAGAGGGGGGGTGAATCAGTATTATCAATTCAATTATTTTTCAATTCACAATCAAATTTGTATACGCTACTTCAGTTATGGGAAACTACGTATGTACGATACTGTGTCTAAAGAAACCAGCGTATATCAGTAAACTTACGATTTATTAAATGTTGATCTTTAATCAGTGCATCTGATCGTCATTAACCATAAGAACAGTAAACAGGTGCAGTAAAACAGAACAGATCACACACATGGACACAAGATATAAGGTGGAAACCCAATGTGGGTGAAAACCACCTGCTGCAATTCGTCTTTATCTTCCTTTAATAAGAAACTTCTTTTTACAATATTTTTGTACTGGTACAGTCTTAGACTAGTACGTAGGCTTCTACCTGCAGAAGGCTACAACCTTCATTCGTTCTCCAGCTTCTCCTGGAAGGGAGCTAAAACCCCCTTAGCTCTTGTATTAGCTACAACCTTCTCTTTACTTCCAGGGACCACGTTTCATAAATTTTTCAGACTGGATCCATCCATAACAAAACATCAAATACATCTGCATCTACCAATCTCCTTCGCTTCAATCAAAACTGAATCAAACAATTACTTCTCTGAATGCTGTAACCAGAATACATTAACAAAAACCAGAACCCAATCTTGAACACAAAACATTGCAGCAATAAACAGAGGTAGCTAAAACATATTTCATGAGATGTATGCTACTTCAATATGTAGAACCTGCGTGCATATGCTTCTGTATTAAGGCCAACTAGCGTATATGCTGTTTTGACTTACTTGACCAGCATGTATACGTGCCTCTGCTGTGCCGAACCTGTGTATAGATCTATAAAAGATAATTTACCCTTTTCACTTATTCAGACATTAGTTAGACCCAGATTATCAGATTTATAGATCAAGTCATGCGCCAAATATAACAGATCAAAAATCACACAAAGATACTTCTCTTCAAGCCTTAAGATCTTGACCCTTCAATAGAACTTATCCTTCTAGTGCTCAAGTTCCTCCTTGGTTCAGATCTAGCTATGCACCATAACCCAATGACCAGTATTCTAGATCTTGCTCTTCATAAGATATTCAATACTTGAGTGAATCACTTTGCTTAATGATTTCCTTCCCCATTTATAGTCTTAGGCCTTGCTCAATACCACGGTCCAAAACCACTTAGAACCAATACTATGGACCCAATAACTGAGTTCAACACGCCGAACAAGATACGACCAAAGGCATAGGTCCAAATACAAAGGACTAAATACCATGGACTAAAAATAAGTTTTCCCACATGTACGCACTTTTCTGTGCATGAAAGTGCGTGCATACATATATGCGCCTTTTGATCGTCGAACCCGAGTGTATACACGACTTGGTTAAGAGGAACCTGCATATATCTCTTTTTCTTTCATTCTGAGAGCCTAAACTGTGATCTGTCATTTGAGTGAGTTGCCATCAAGGACAACACCTGTGTCACAGCGCCGAACCTGTGTCATAATGCCAACAATCTCTTCCTTTGGACTTGATGGCAACCCCAAGTCACTCAAAGTCATTCTCCCCCTTTGTCATCAAGTGCAAAGGGTTATGCTCCCCCTGAGTACATGCTGAAATCTCTGCTCTGCTGTGCTGTCCATGCTCCTCTTGACTATAGGCAAGGTCTACAAGAAGATGTTCTACAAGAAGAAACATGACTTTATACATCATAAGAGACCTTCCTATCACCAAAGACTCATACATACATCCATCTCCCAACCAAGGGGGGATATACCAATATTGACTCATCCACCCAACCAAGTGGGGATACATCAAAGGTTTGCACATGATAAAACAAGAACATTACATTGTCCATCCCAGGCATAGTGGGGAAACCAAAGTAGGCCGTTACATTACCTTGATAAGAAACGAAATACATGACATAGAGACGAAATATATACAACAAGACTATGATAGTCATCAACAACTATCATCAGCCGCATCTGTCAATCATCATTCAGACCAGCGACCATGTTCTCCCTCTGCATCTGTTCCACCTGAAACCAAAAGCAACTGTGATCTTGAACCAAGATCTTCTAAGATAATGCCAACAATGCATTATTGGAAGTATATATGCTCCCCCTGAACCTGTGCCAGATCGTCTCTGCCAGACCCATATTAGACTCTTTTCATCCTGAGCTTGGCCCACTGTTATTTTCAAATCAACATATACACGATTGTATCCATAGAAACCAGCGTATGTACGCGGATGCTCCACATGAAACTAGCGTACAACCACTTTTCTCTTAAACAGACAAGTTTCAACAGCAAGATGATGCATCAACTACTCCTAGCTTCTGTCTGAGGTATTCAAATGTCTCCTTGGGCAGTGGTTTGGTGAGTATATCAACAACCTGTTCCTTGGAAGGAACATACTCCAATTTGACCTTTTTTTCAAGCACTTTTTCTCGGAGAAAATGATATTTGATAGGTATGTGCTTGGTCTTTGAATGCATGACAAGATTCTTTGAAATACTGATTGCACTTGTATTATCACATAAAATGGAGATAGGTGGAGTACAAGTGATTTGAAAATCTTGCAAAGTTTGCATCATCCAAAGGAACTGTGTGCAGCGAGATGCAACAACCACATATTCTGCTTCAGTTGTAGATAAAGCAATTGAACTTTGTTTCTTGCTGAACCAAGATACTAATCTGAAACCCATAAAGAATGGACCACCACTAGTGCTTTTTCTGTCATCCACGCTTCCTGCCCAATCTGCATCTGTATATGCATGAAGTGTGAGATATGTATCTCTAAAATACCATAAGCCATATTTTTGTGTTCCTTGAAGATATTTGAAAATCCTTTTAACTGCCTGAAGGTGTGCTTCTTTTGGATTTGCCTGGAATCTTCCAACTATTCCCACTGCATGCATGATGTCTAGTTAGGTACCTGTCAGATAGAGCAAACTACCAATCATGGATCTATAGGTTGATTGATGTACTGCTGCTGAATCGTCATTTACGCTGAGGCTGCATCCTGTTACCATAGGGGTACATACTGGTTTCGAATCTTCCATGCCATATTTCTTCAAGATCTGCTTGAGGTACTTGGTTTGTGATAAAAAGATACCGTCTTTATTTTGTTGGACTTGTAAACCAAGAAAATACGTCAGTTCACCAAGCAAAGACATTTCAAATTCTTTCTGCATCACCAAAGCAAAGTTTTGACTCATGGCTTCTTCATTGCTACCAAAGATGATATCATCAACATACACAACAAGTATTAGCAATTTATCATTATCGATTTTTATATATAGATTGCTATCTGTTGATCCTTTTGAAACCTTGTTGATGGAGGTATTTGTCAGACGATAATACCAAGCCCTTGGAGCCTATTTAAGACCATAGAGTGCCTTCTTAAGTTTGCATACAAGTTTTGGATCATTTCCAAGGATGAATCCATCTGGTTGCTCAATATACACTTTTTCTTCTAAGTCTCCATTTAAAAAGGCAGATTTCACATCCATTTGAAATACTTTGAACTTCTGAAAGCTAGAAAGAGCAAGGAACATTCTTATGGCTTCAAGTTTTGCAACCGGTGCAAACATTTCTTCAAAGTAGATACCTTCTTGTTGAGCATACCCTTTACAAACAAGTCTGGCCTTGTTTCTAATAACATCTCCATTTTCATTCAGCGTGTTTTTGAATATCCATTTTGTCCCTATGACATTCTTATCATTTGGTCTAGGAACCAACTGCCAAGTATTATTCTTTTCAATCTGCTCAAGTTCTTCATTCATGGCCTTAACCCAGCATTCATCTTTGCGTGCTTCACTTACATTTCGTGGTTCAGTGGAGGAGAGCAATGCTAGATAGCTTGAAGCTTCTGAGATAATTCTTCTTATTTGTACACTTGCCTCTTTCTGCCCCAAAATTTGAGTTTTTGGATGATTCTTCTGAACGTACTTGGATGGAGTCTTTTCTTCTACCCTTATCTGTTCTTCTAGTGCCTCATAGGTTTCTTCTTCATCACAAGTCTGATTTGATGTTGAAGGATAGTCCTCATCATCTTCAAAATCCTTGGATTTTACCTGCCTAGGAATATTTCCTTCTTCATCAACCACTACATCAATACTTTCAACAATTTTTCCAAGTCTTTTATTGTAACACTTATATCCTTTGCTGTGGGGAGAGTAACCAAGGAGAATGCCTTCATCTGCTCTAGGTTCAAACTTGCCAAGGTTTTCATCAGTCCTTTTGATGTAACATTTGCTTCCAAAAATTTTGAAGTATTTTACTGTAGGAGTCTTACCATACCAAAGTTCATGAGGAGTCTGACTGCTGTTTACCCGGACGTTTGTCTTGTTGAGAATAGTAACGGCAACAAATGCAACTTCACCCCAAAAGGTTGCAGGAGTTCTAGACTCATCAAGCATAGCACAAGCCATTTGTTGAACCGTTCTGGTCATCCTTTCTACTACTCCATTTTGCTGAGGAGTCCTTGCAGTAGAGAATTCCCTTCTTATTCCATGTTCTTCACAAAAATCGAAGAATTCATCCGAGGTAAATTCCCCTCCTCGATCAGACCTGAGGCATTTGATTCTGCGATCTGATTCGTTTTCAACCAAAGCTTTGAATGCTTTGAACTTTTCGAAAGCTTCGTCCTTATGCTTCAGGAGTCCTATCCAACACATCCTGGAAAAGTCGTCAATGAGTAAAATGAAGTATTCTTCTCCTCGAGGTGACCTTTTCCTAGATGGACCACATACATCAGTATGGACAAGTTCAAGTGGCTTACTAGCTGATCCTTCCTTCTTAGTCTGGTTTGCTTACCAAATTGACATGATTTGCATATTGTATTGTCTGGAATTCTGATGTCAGGGAGATCACGAACCGCCTGATATTTGCATGCTTTCCTTATCTGAGAGAAGCTTAGATGTCCCAATCTTCTGTGCCATAGCCAGTGTTCACCATTCCTGCTTATATAGCATTGTTGTTGTCCTCCCTTGAGTATGTATAAATTATTTGGAGTTTTTATGCCTTTGATTACTGTTTCTCCTATATCAAGCTCACGAACAATGCATCCATTTAATCAAAATATTACCTCATTTCCTTGATCACACATTTGACTGACACTCAATAGATTATGCTTTAAGCCATCAACATACATAACATTTCCAGCTTTGACCTTTTCTTTCAAAAGAACAGAACCTTTACCTTTTATGAGTGCAGGGGTGTCATTTCCGAATGAGACCTTCCTTTCCTTTTCTAAGGCACTATATGGCTGAAGTTTTTCTTTATTACCTGTCATATGTTTCGAGCATCCACTGTCGATGTACCACTGATTTTCCTGTCCTTCCATATATAAGGCTATACCACATCTTTCTGGTTGCTGTTCTTTCTTTCTCCACGTTTTGGGACTCAATGAAGCTTGCTCCTGCTGAGTTGTTTGCTAAAACCTACTCCTGCATTCAGAATCTTTATGACCGAAGTTATTTCAAATAGAACATTTTTTTTCATTTTCAAGAGCGGAAAAGTTATTGTAGGTCCTTTTCATGATCCCAGTCACACTATTTCGTGCTTGTCTGGTCATGATGGTCTTGTAGGCAACACATTGAGCTGCTTTGTGTCCAAAGTTGTGACAAGAGAAACATTGGTCATTGAAGAAATTCCTGCGATTATCAAGCCTATTGTTCAGGTGATTGTAGTTTCCATAGACATTCATTCTTGAGGCAAATTGAGAATGATTTACCTGCGGTTGGTTGTAGCTTCTGTTCATCCTTGAAGTAGATTGCCCCCGATTTACTTGGTAATCAATCTTCATCCTTGAAGTAGATTGACCCTGATTTACCTAGTGATCTGCTTTAGCCTTTGCTGTTGCTTGTCAACTTGTTCACTTCTCCTTGCTGCATCAAGATAACTTTTGGAGGTGGATGGCTTCTGTGCTTGAGATGCTTCTTCAGAATATCCAAGACCTGTCTTGATCAGAGGAGAACGCTGCACTTTGATAATCTCATCTAAAGTTTCAGATCCTTTAGCAAATCTAAGATTAAGAGCTTTTGTTTTCTCAATATCTTTTCTAAGTCCCACAATTTCACATTCTAACTTTTCATTGTGTTTTTCCTTTTCAGCAAGTTGGAATGTCAGAGTATCTATGATCATACTCTTTTCTTCTAAACATATTTTAAGCTTAGAAATTTCTTCATAGAGATCACCTTCCTCTACAACATCCAAGAAATCATCATCTTCATAAGCCATCAACATTGTTCATCTTCATCACTAATTGAAAATCCATCACTGTCTTCATGAGTATAATAGCTCTTCTTACTTACATTATGTTTTCTGTTCCATCTAACTGGTTCCTTACCTTTGTCAAGCTTATCTTTATGAGGGAACTTGGCTGCATAATGGCTGACTCTTCCACAAGCAAAGCATTTGAAAGGTAGCTTACCTGTGAATTATCCAGAACCTCGTTGAAGGTTCTTGACAAAGTTTGATTCTTCCTCTCCTTTTGACATATGTCCTGACTCATTGTTATCTTCTTTTCCTGAAGCTTTGAATGCGGCTTCTCTCCTGTCTGATGGTCCCCCTTTTCTCATTTCGAAAGCAGTTAGGATTCCGTGCAGCTGTGACATGGTAATGCTTTGTAGATTCTCCTTTTTCTTCTATGGCAGAAACTTTTGATTCAAACTTAGAAGACAAAGATCTTAGAACTTTTTCAACCAAGGTAACTTTTTTTATTTCTTCACCCAAATTTTTCATATGATTAACAATCTCATCTATACGTAAGAAATAATTATCCACGCTTTCATCATTGTGCATTCTGAGATTTTCATATTGAATTCTGAGAGTTTGTAGTTTTACATGTTTTACCTGATCGTCTCTTTCATAGCTTAGAACAATCTTGTCCCATATTTCTTTTGCGGTTTTGAGCTGCATAACCTTGACGAATCATGATTGAGATAAACTCCTTAATAGAGTATTGACAACCTTTGCATTTGTTTCATACTGCTTTTTACCAGCCGTATCTGTAGGAGTTGCTGATGGAATATCCTACTTTCACAATATCCCAAACTTCTGTACCAAGATATTGAAGATAGGTTGTGATTCTTACCTTCCAACAGACGGAGTTGCTTCCATCAAAGATTGGTGACCTGATAGATGCCTCTTTTTCGTAGTTGCTCATGATGATAGATCTTCCTTCAAGCGATCAAGCTTCTTCTGAAGGACCTGCTCTGATTTCAATTGTTGGAAATAATACTGAGAGGGGGGGTGAATCAGTATTATCAATTCAATTATTTTTCAATTCACAATGAGATTTGTATACACTACTTCAGTTATGGGAAACTGCGTATATACGCTACTGTGTCTAAAGCAACCAGCATATATCAGTAAACTTATGATTATTAAATGTTGATCTTTAATTAGTGCATCTGATCGTCATTAACCATAAGAACAGTAAACAGGTGCAGTAAAACAGAACATATCACACACATGGATACAAGATATGAGGTGGAAACCCAATGTGGGTGAAAACCACCTGCTGCAATTCGTCTCTATCTTCCTTTAATAAGAAACTTCTTTTTACAATATTTTTGTATTGGTGCAGCCTTATACCAGTACGCAGGCTTCTACCTGCAGAAGGCTACAACCTTCACTCGTTCTCCAGCTTCTCCTGAAAGGGAGCTACAACCCCCTTAGCTCTTGTACTAGCTGATGTACTAGTACGTAGGTGCTGACCTACAGAAGGCTACAACCTTCTCTTTACTTCCAAGGACCATGTTTCATAAATTTTTCAGACTAGATCCATCAATAACAAAACATCAAATACATCTACATCTACCAATCTCCTTCACTTCAATCAAAACTGAATCAAACAATTACTTCTCTGAATGCTGTAACCAGAATACATTAACAGAAACCAGAACCCAATCCTGAACACAAAACACTGCAGCAATAAACAGAGGTAGCTAAAACATATTTCATGAGACGTACGCTACTTCAATATGTAGAACTTGTGTGCATACGCTTCTGTATTAAGGCCAACCAGCGTATACGCTGCTTTGACTTACTTGACTAGCGTGTATACGCGCGTCTGCTGTGCTGAACCTGTGTACAGATCTATAAAAGATAATTTACCCTTTTCACTTATTCAGACATTAGTTAGACCTAGATTATCAGATTTATAGATCAAGTCATGCACCAAATATAACAGATTGAAAATCACACAAGGATACTTCTCTTCAAGCCTTAAGATCTTGACCCTTCAATATAACTTATCCTTCTGTTAGCGCTCAGGTTCCTCCTTGGTTCAGATCCAGCTATGCACCATAATCCGATGACCAGTATTCTAGATCTTGCTCTTCATAAGATATTCAATACTTGAGTGAATCGCTTTGCCTAATGATCTCCTTCCCCTTTTATAGTCTTAGGCCTTACTCAATACCATGGTCCAAAATCACTTAGAACCAATACTATGGACCCAATATTTGAGTTCAACACGCCGGATGAGATACCATGGACCAAAGCCATAGGTCCAAATACCAAAGACTAAATACCATGGACTAAAAATAAGTTTTCTCACATGTACACGCTTTTCCTTGCATGAAAGTGCGTGCATATGTATATGCGCCTTTTGATCGTCGAACCCGTGTGTATATGCGACTTGGTTAAGAGGAATTTGCATATATCTCTTTTTCTTTCATTCTGAGAGCTTGAACTGTGATCTGTCATTTGAGTGAGTTGCCATCAAGGACAACACCTGTGTCATAGCGCTGAACCTGTGTCATAATGCCAACATCTTGTTCTACAACTTTGACCTGATGATAACCACTTCGCAAGTCTAACTTAGAAAAGTAAACTGCTTCTTTCAATTGATCTAATAAATCATCAATACGAGGAAGAGGATAACGATTTTTGATTGCTATTTTATTTAGTGCTCTATAATCAATGCACATTCTCCACGAACCATCTTTCTTTCTCACCAGCACGATTGGAGATCCACATGGTGATGTGCTTGGTCGTATAAACCCTTTATTGAGCAACTCCTGTACCTGCTTCTTTATCTCTGCATTCTCTAAAGCTGACAACCTATACATTCCAATGTTAGGTAATGGAGCATCTTGCTGCAAATAAATATCATGTACTATTTTTCGCTTGGGTGGCAGACCTTTTGGTTCTTGAAATAGAACATCATACTCTGAAACAACTTTAACTAAATCAGCTTTCTGTTTAGAATCACAACCTTCAAATGCATTGGATTTACTAGGATCCTTTGCTTTTACAACTATTAGTAAAAACTGCTTACTTGAATTCACAATTTTTTTCATCTGTCCTGAGTTTATGAGAGAATAATTACCTTTGAGTTTATGAGCTCTTACAATATATTCTATTCCATCTTTAGTGAGTTGATACTTATTCTCAGCTCTATAGAAAATAGCTTTTCTATCATACAAGTATGGACTTCCCAAAACAATACCACTTATATCCATGGAACTATATTCTACTCAACCTCATCTACAAATGTTGATCCAATAGCAAACCTAAGTTTACATTGTCTCGTTACTTGTAGCTTTGTTTTATCACACACCCAACCTAATGGATATGGCTTCTCATGACGTTTTGTTTGTAATCCCAACTTTTTTACAATTGTTTCAGAAATCAAATTTACTTGTGATCCACTATCAAATAAAGTATCAATCTTATTGTGCTTAGAAATCACTCTAATATGAAAAAGCTCATTTCTTTCTTTCTCATTATTTTCATTATCAACAGATTGTGCAAAATTACTTGTGGCTGCGTCAGAATATTTACCTTTAATACTTGTGGCTATAACTGTTGTTTCATCGTCTGAATCTGATCCCAAGTCCTGTTGAATAGCAACAAAATTCTTTTTCTTCTTACCATCGAACTTCTTAGGTTTCAGTTCTGGATGCAAAACCAACAATGTGCCTCATCGTGTCCTTCTTTTTTGCAATGAGTGCATGAAGGTTTATCCTTCTTTACAGTGTTTTATTTCCTCTCCTTCCATTTCAGTTTCTTGTTTTCCTTGCTCTCGCTTACAGAATATTTAGATGATCCCCCAACCTCTGGGTTTACATTCTTACCTCTAGCTTCTAGATGTGTGGCTTGAACTGATACATCATCTAAGCTAGTGGGATTAAACATGAGAATAGTATGCTTTAAATAGCTATGAAGACCACCTATATACTTCAATAAAGTCTCAGGTGAATCTAATGATATGCCTAGAGTTAAAGCTCTCTTTTTGAATTCCTGAGTATAAATTTGTACACTTTGACCCTTCAACTGACGAAGAGTTTGCCAACTCATCATTGCCTGCTGCATGTAAGCTAAAGGATAGAATTGCTTTTTGATAGCAGAAACAAATTCATTCCAGGTAGAAACGATTTTACCATGTTTTTGGAGATCAGCTTGTGTCTTGCCTTCCCACCATACTAGTGCAATTCCTCCAAGTCGAAGGCTAGCCAGCTGAATCTTCTTCCTTTCTGAATCAACGTGCTGTACCCTGCAATATACATCAATTTGTCTTATCCAATTATCTAGCTTTTTTGAATTGAGTTCTCCATCATAAATTGGCAAATCAAATGTCACATCTAATTTGATTAAGGAAGTTTTCTTCTTCTTCTTAAAAGAGCTAGAAAGATGATGATGACGAGGATGATGATGGAGGAGATGGTGGAGGAGTCATTCCTCCTTTTCCTTTGCCTTCTGGAGGGGCAACTAGAAAAGGTTCCTCTGCTCCTTTGTTTGGTTTAGGTGTTGAAGTGCTTTCACCTCGACCCTTCTTAAATTCCAGATACATCTCTTCCACCATGGCTTGGAGTGTCTTAAAACTTTCTATAAATTGAGATTCTGATCCCAATGGAGCTTCTTCTGCCATTCTCCTATGAGAATAGACTCTTCCAATCTCTAGATTAGCCTCAACAAGTTCTCCTTCTCCTAGTATGAGCTTTAATCTAGTTAGCATACAAAATCCAGCATAAGCTTTTCTAACCTTAATAAAACCAAAACTAAATGCTTTGATACCACTTGATCCGAGATGGATACTAAATCAAGAAGAAAAGGTATTACAGACTCATGTGCAAGAATGCCTATATTGTTTAGTGCAACGGATCGAAAAGATTGTGAATAATATAGACAATGAATAGTTATAAAACATAATAAACACACATCAACACAGTGAAAATAATGAAGGAGTTCACCAGACCCCCTGGCTACGTCTCCTAGTCCATGCTTTCAGTGTGGACCTCTATATTATGTCTTAAGAGCAGAGATTTACTAGTGTGAGCTCAAACAGAGTCTCAACACAACAGTGGCAAAAACAACAGGGATTTACTCGAAATCCTCAAGTCTACAAGAGTACACAACCGCTTCCTCTTGCTCTCTATCTTTTGCTTTCTCTTGCTCTCTCTCCGTCCCCTCTGTTCTGCCATTAGATGGCTTTTAATCCTATCGACGTTGTCTGTTCGCCTCCATTTCAGGCTCTCTGGCTCCCGGCCGCTGTCACTTCATCTCCCCGTTGACCGTTAAACAATCATAATAATGACGCTCAAGGCATTGAGGCCACCTGTTTACAAACGGAAAGGGCCACTAGCACGGGTGAAATCCCCAGGAATACACTTCTCTGTTTACATAGAGAAATACACAGGAAATACATTAAAACAGAGCAAAATCCGCCAAGTCGGACTTCAAAACATATCAAGTCCGCCCTATAATCCTCTCGGGTCCGTGTTTTATCGTTGTTGCAAGCCCTTTGTATTCCACACCGTTGATTTGCCTTCAATCCAACGGTTCGCATCCAACCCGAAATATCAAGTAGTCCACTCAATCTCCACCATTGATCCATGATATCCAATCCAACATCTGACAGTGATTTTGGGTGGCCTACTTGCACGGAGATTACTCGCCCGAAAAAGCGGTTTTCTCTCTCTTGCGGCATGCTACGTGTCGGCTGGTGTATGGAATCGGGCAGAGCCTCTCCAATATTGCTTACCGCTTGAAGCCTGCCCGAAATACCGTTTACCTTGGAACTCAAATAACATAAAGCCGCATTTATAAATCCTTTCGAGTCCGCGCATGTCGCATAGTCTTCGGCCTGCGGTAAGTCCTCCCTTTGGCAAATCTGCGATGCGATATGTATTCTCCGCCATTGATCTGCACGCTCGATCAACAGTCCATGTTGTGTCACTGATTGCAGTCGCATTTCCCTTACGGCCGCCTCCAATACACTCTGCTGGCCTCCGCTGATGCGATATCGCCGATTTAATTCGGACCATTGATCTGGCTGATCCGACGGCTCCGATGCAACGTTACTTCAACCTTCACTTTACTTGGGTTTCCGCCATTCCTCGCTGTTTTCTCTGCGATACTTTGTTTTTCGATAGTTGAAGACTTAAACTTGGACTTAGACTTAGAGGTTTGATACAAGATCCATTTTGGATCAACAAGGCATATGGCAAATTTGTTTTGCTGAGGGGTGTGCACTTTTACCCTCCACAAACTATTTCGGCCCACAGGATGGATGCTGATCTGAAGCATGGTGATATTGGGCCGTGGAGTTGAGGGTTTCTGAGGCTAGGGGTCAGCCCAACCCACCACACCTAGACATACAGGCTATTTTGGATAGGTACCCGGTGGTGTTTGGAGACATATCGCCCAGGCAACCTCTTGATCGGGGTTTTGAGCATGCTATTGAGTTGGAGCCGGGGGTAAAGGTTGTAATCACTAAACCTTATAGACATTCCAAGGCATACATGGATGAGATTGAGAGGGCCATCCATGAGTTGTTGGCACTTGGGCACATTAGGTTTAGCTCTAGCCCTTTTGCTTCATCAGTTGTCCTGGTGAAGAAGAAAGATGGGTCCTGTTGTCGCGCAGATTGACACGACAACGCTCAGACCGGGGGCTGCCACTCTGATCCTCGATCCCTCCGTTTAAGCCTGTCTCCCGCGGCTAAGGGGGGTAGACCCTGTGAGATGATGAAGGCCAACTGTCGATCAGTTGGTTGGGAGACACGAGACACGATAAGATAAGCACTAGATGAAATTGATTTATTTAGCAGACCAGTGCTTTGAAAGATTGTTATTAAAATGATTACTTAAAAGATGTTGCAGGAATGCGAATTGTACACAACGATCATTTATCATCAAACAACTTTGAACAATGCAAGATATCCAGTAAAATCACAATGATCAAAACGACATCCAGCAACTGAAAACTTCGAAAAAGATAAATGCTCAATATCACCACAAGAATCGTAAGTTATTAACCAGATATTAATTTCGTGTCTCGACTTGAAAATTTTTAGATCTCAGCATGAAAGATAACGATTTAAAACCACTGAATCCAACAAAAATAATTTTCCACGATGAAAATTTTTTATAGGCTTTTCTCGACAATTTTTTTTTTTAAGGCGAAAAATCTAAACTAAAAGAAAATAAAAAAAAAAGAAGGAAATTTTATGAATTTTTTATTACTTTTTTTCTTTTTTCTTTTTTTTAAAACAAAATTTAATTAACAAAATCTATTTTAACTCTACTTAACAAAAAATAAAATCTAAATTTAAACCTAAACTAAAAACCTAAAAACCCTAATCGGCTTTTTTAATGAATTTTTTAATTTCTTAAAAATAAATAAAAATCTAAAAAATTAAATTTAATCTAAAACTAAAAGAAAACCCTAGAACGATTTTATTTTATTTTATTTTATTTATTTTTTAAATAAAAAAAAAAACAAACTAAAACTAAATTAATGAAACAAACTAAAACTAAAAAAAAGAAAAATACGTAAATATACTAACAAAAATTTAAATCTATTTTGATCCAACTCAAAACTGCATATATATCAGCATAATAAAACTAAAATTTTGATTGAAATCGAAACCTAAAAAAAAAATGTGTTACCTTACAGCTCTTATACCTGAAACCAAAGTCGATCTTTTTATTTGCGTGCAGGCTCAGCGAGAGTTTGGAACGCTTTTGCAGACAACCACAGAAAGATTACGCAGGGTTTGAGGTTCGAGCGGACGGGGGAAAACGAGCTGAAGTCGATGGCTCTCAGGGCTACGAACGCACCTGCAAGTGGAGAACCCACCAGCTGATGGCGGAATCCTTAAATCAATCAACCTCACACGCAGCTGGCCGCTTTTATGATGGCGTATCGAAATTTTTGCTTTGTTTCAGCTGTTTGCGTGTGCAGGTGAACGCAGAGTTGATGCAAAGGAAAGCGTGTGGCAGGTTTTGCGATTGCAGGTGAAAGAATTGAGCGATGGGAGAAAGTTCATGCAATAGGCAGGTGTTTGGCTGCGGATGGGAACAAGCAAGATGGCGACAGCAAGGAGAACGCTGGAGCTGCGGAGGATTCGATGGATAGATAACGCGGAGGAGAGGCCCGCGAGTGCGACGATGTATGCAGACGGCTTCGAGGGTTTTGTCGGCGGACAGAGGAGAACGGACGATGCAATGAACAGGGTTGCATACACAATGAACCGAAACTTGACATCCACCTCAGAGCATGTATAGATTTGGCTGACTTTTTTGTTGCAGGTGATCAAAATGAGGCAGCGGCAGCGTGAGGATTAGTTGTGGGAGGCTACGTGGAAATGGCGTGAGACTCCAGGCATAAAACTGAAACCACGTTTCCTCCAGTGCACCGGCCACCGAAAATGTTTGGATGTGTTGAAAATTGATGGGAGCCTATTGCTGGATGTGTTGAAAATTGATGGGAGCCTGTTGCAGACCCAGAGCAACACCAAAAATTCTGCAGATAATGAAAAACCCCAGGCAGTGGACACAAATAAAACCCCTGGATTGCAGATTACAATTGGGATAAACCTTCAGAAATTGCCTGAAAACCCTGCAACCTGCAAATGAAAACAAGCACCCGAGGAATATATGCAAATATGAAAGCTAAAACCCTGCAAACTGGTCAAAAAACTTCAAAAATTTTTACAGCGCTATAAAGCTAGATTTAACAGTAATTGCAGTGACGTTTTTTTTTTTTTTTTTTTGAAATATCAGAAAGCTTGACTTCTGCTGTGAACAGAAAGAAAATATCTCATGTAAAACAGAAAATAAACTTCGAATAATTAACCCAAGGCCAAAATCAGCTGGGCTCTGCAAAGAAGAGCCTGTGGGAGTCGGCTGGTTCGGCCTAGAACTTCCCCAAACGCCCACCAATATTCTTCAGTTGAGATTTTTCTGCACAGCTTAAGCAACCATCAGCAAAGAGAGAAAGAATGCTGCTAGATCTCTGAAAATAATGGAGATACCTGCCATTATCTCAGAAACCCTAACAACCCTCAAACCCTAGCAAATGAGCAAGATACCTGTGCTCACAATACTCTGAAAAACAAGCTATTATTAATGGCTGAAAAATGAAATATGCAGAAAATTAAACATCTCACAGCACTTCCAGAGAGTAACATCAGCCAGATTTGGACCCCAAAGTCTTCTTTTATTAACCAGAAAAAGTTTACAAGAGAGCTTTTTTCAGTACAAGACTCACAGATCAGATTATCTGAAATGGACCCCTAAAACCCTATAAAAAGGAAATGATTCCAACGGCTAGTTCAAGTGATCCATGTTGAAATGATCTCGACCGTTGATGAGGATCAAGACATCTCTTGATCTCATCCGTCGATTTTATTAAAAAAGATATTTTGCATGCATTCACAAAAAATATTATTATTTTATTATTTAGGGTTTTTTGCTTTATTTTATGAATTTTTTATTTTTTATTTATATTCATTTTTTAATTTCTTAATTCATTTTAAAATGGATCATCGAACTAAGCCTTTGGAAACATCACCTAGGACCTAGGACTTAGGACTCAGGAGGGGATTTAAAACATTTTCGACCCTCAGGACACATTACATCATGACTTTTACAATTTACATCTTAAGGGAGAAAAACCCCTTTAACATAGACCCTCACAAATCACCCAGTTCTGCGACACAACTATAATCTAGCAGATCAAAACACTAGGATTCTCCTAAAATTCCAATGACAAAATCTATCCCGGCTTTGGGGTCAGGTTTGAAGGAAAACTTTGCCAATCCGTGGATCGGTGAGACGAAAAACCTTCCGGGACATAAATTATCATTAGAAAGTTAGGTCCACCTAGGCAATTTACATACACGACTCATATCTGCTAAGATTATTTACAATTAATACATGCAGACTGGGTTTACAATTAGATTGATCAAGCTGCTGATGACTGCAGGATGGCACGGACACGCTGATCAAGTGCTGCCCCTTTTTTAGTTCAGAAAAAAGGGGGTGTACTGCATGGGTAGTTGACCGGTAGAGGTCAACATCTGGCTCTACTTGGGGACACGTTGCTGCTTGCAGGAATGTGAGAATCCAGAATCTACACCCACACAACACACAGATAAAAATAAGTAGCGTCTATTCCAAAATCATCATATACATTAAACACAGGAAAGATAAAAGCTCTTCATTTATTGACTAACTAATAACATGAAAGTAAATCTAATCCTACAGACAGAAATGAAATGCTGAAAAGACAAGGATCAGGGATAGAAATACAATACAGAAGATGCCCATGGCATCAGATGTGTTCAATATAGTGTATACTGAGCATTTGCCTGCTTTCAGGCAAATCTGTTGGCTGCTTGTCGGATGTGCCTTGTCCAATTTTACATATGGTAGAATTTTTTCCTATCTGAAAATCAAGCTGCTCGCGGTCGTCTGATGCATCAAATATTCTTCTCATTTTCTTTCTCTTGCGCTTTTTCTTTGTGGCGAGCTGGATTACTGATGACGTGGAACTTTCTGTTTCAAAGCTCTCAGATGAAAGATGTAAAATATGCGTGACATGTTTTTCTTCATCTTGCATTTGATCTTTATCGTTCTTAAGTTTATCTGGATCACCTTCAATTAACCACCTTTCAATCGAACCAATGACCTCCTCATAGTAAGATGGAGCTTGTTGCGACAAATGAGAAGGCTCCTGATTTGTTTGGCTAGAGTACGCACCATCGAAGTACATATACCAAACTTTATCTTTAAAATCCTTAATCTTATCATCGGGAGGAATTATGAAATTAGACATGATAGAATAGTTCCCGGTGTCAGATTGCTTTCTAATTACTTCGTTATGAGGTTTCTTAGGATCTTCAACATGGAATTTCCTCTCGGGCTCTCTATTTAGCCTAACAAAACCCTCACCGCTAGGAGATGGAATCATAGCGTAAGACCAATTCATCTGAATGCTTCCTCCTAGATCAGAGGCCCACTTTCTAGATAACAACATACCCCAAGCATCAGGTACATCAACGACAACAATATCCATAACTACCATGATGTCTGGGTAAACTGAAAGATGAACTTGTAAATCCTTGATCAAACC